>LPNX011182191.1:88201-171820 GCA_001517045.1 Pseudotsuga menziesii | reverse complement strand
TATATATATATATATGTATATATATATATATATCATATTAAATTTTGGAAAATAAAAATAAAGACTAAATATTTGAAACACTTGAAATCGATAATTTGACAAACTTACCTAATTTTGGCTAGTTTATACTCCCTTGTTGTCTCCTCCCCTTTCCCCCTTGATGTTGCATGAAATTCTAAGGTGACCTAGGGAAAATTATTTGCATCCAGACCTTGGAGGAAAATGAAAGAGACATTGCTAGGCCATTAGAGAGAAATTCTCTACCCTGGATTTCACATTTTTGACAAAACAAGATATATTTAAAAAGCACTAGTGTGGATAATGAGATTTTTTGGGGTTTCAATATTGTTATTTTCTCGAAAATGATCTACCCAGAAGCCTGAATCATGATTTTGTACTGAGAATTAGCCTGATACTCCCAAGTTCGACTGGGGATATCAGGGGCAGAGGGTTGAAATTTCCCTAGATAATGAACTTCTATTTGGGTCAAAATTCTTGTTATTTTCTCCATGGTGGTATGTCCAATAGCTCAAATCATGGGTCTATGTCGGGAATTATCCCAACACTGCCTTAGTCACTTCCAAGTTCCACTGATGGAGCTTCGGGGCGGAGAGCTTAAATTCCCATGTGATAAAAATCTTCTAGTGGGTCACAATCTTGTTATTGTCTCCATGATTGTTTCCTCAAAGCTCGAATCGATGGGTATGCACTGGGAATTAGAGTATTACTTCCATGGGAGATATTAAGTTTGAATGGTGGAGCTTCGGTGGTGGTATGATGCAGGATATAAAACATATTTAATGTTTAAAGGTTTTGTCCCATTGGATTTTTTTTCATCAGTCAGCACTAAAGTTAGTGCAACTAACAATGAATCTAGTATCAAGTTTTAGCCCTAAATGTAACCATGTTGGGGTTCCAAATCTAGTGCTAATGATGCCCCATTTTGCACTAATTTTTAATCCTAAACTATACCAAGAGTTGTGACGAGTTTGTGCACTGAATATTCTCTTGTTGCACAACTGTTATGTGATTATTCTCATTATTGTATATTACATGATCTAGATGAGGACATGGACAAAGGATGTGAACTGCATATAACTACTAAATCGACTAGAGGAAAGTAGGTGGAAATATATGTAACAATGGAATCTATAGAAACAGTATAGGTAAGATGACAAAATAAACAAAAGGAGGAAAGTGTTTATGAATTCACTAATGCTACAACATAGATGAGATAAAATCATTTTTTTATCCATGAAGCCTTTGAGGTCAAAATTTTTGGTTTCAAATTTGCAAAAATGGTGATTAAATGTGAATTTATGATCAAGGGAAAAGTTTGAAATTTAGGATAGCCAGGTGGGATAGGGATGTTGGATAATTTTCTTGTCGAAATTTGGGATCGATGTATATACCCAGGGTCATAAAGTTATTTTTTTTTCAAATCCAAAACTTGATATCAATATGTTAAAATATGATTAAAGTGAGGTTTTCATGTAGGACAGAATATTATTTGAAATGATAAAATTGGTGTACTAAACATTATTGACTATGTTGTGTATTATAGGGGCCCAACGAGGCCATGGAAACAGATCATTTGATATCTAATGAGGACACAACTCTTAACCTGGGACATCAAGTACTCAAATTTTGACTTCACTTTGAAAAGATTGATTTGATGGGATTTGTGTGATACACCCATATGTTTTCATAGTATGATTAAAATTTATAGTGTTTTATGCAATTGTGACATGAAATAATGCATGTAGTTGATTATATTACCAGAGATTGGAGAAAATGCAGAGCATGAGTATTCAGCTAGCAAATAAAATATATGAATGCGAACATTGGCCTAAAACTATTAAATTACATAGAGGACAATGGGTGGAAGAGGATATGAAAATTGATCCTACAAACACATCAAATGATTGCACTAAATAAGAGGTTGATCAAGACTATAGTACATGGTATGAATAATTTGATAAAATTGTTCTTTGTGGGCGTTATGTCTGTCGTTGAAAGAAACAATTCAAACCAGCAATTGTACAAAGACATTACATAGATGATGAGGTTCCATTGGGTAGTATGCCTCCTACAATCGATTCAAATACCATATGAATTGTGGTAAGTAATATTCCAAATTGATATAAATAATATGTATAATTATTTTGAACATTGCTTTACATTATTTAAATAATTTATTTTTTGTTAATGAATAATTTCAATATAAAGTTCTTGCTTTAAAGTTTCATGGCGCGTCGACTTCCATCCTAAAGGGTGATGATTATTTACAGATGATACATCCAGCAAAAATATATGGACATATACCAGGTCGAAAGATGAGGATTTGATGAAACCAAGTAACACTACAACAAGAACCGGTTTAAAGATGCATAATTTGCATAAAGACAAGGGGGAGGTGTAGTACATACCCTATGAGATTGAATGTGATGGAGATGATGACTTTCCCCCGAATTTGACATCAATTTACAAAGTGGCATTTGATTGTCGACTATAATGTTCTTTTCCTAGTGATCAACAACTACATAGAGTGTACGAGGTGTTTCAATTTTGGGGATACATCTACATGATACGACCTCTGATATTCATGGAGTGAATATAGGCCTATTTATTGTCTCCAACTTGAAAATGAAAAAAAAAAGAGTAGATTTCATCATATGTATATGCATACACACACAAAAATATTGCAGGATATATAAATAGTAGTAATGTAAGGGACCCTACTGTAAGACCGAATTGTAAATTTGTCTAGGTTATAAATGATAAATATGGATATATAGAAAGAGATGTTGATAGATTGTTAATGGTTGCATCTATTATGGACCTTAACATTGGGGATGAGTTATTGATTTATTACCCTTTCTTAACACACACACATGCATGAAAGAAAACAGAAGAACAAGGTTTCCCTAAGGATGTCCTTAAGGGAAGAAAACCAAAGAATAATCAAAGAGTGTGGACTAATGTTTTATAATATATGTTGTCAAAATTGTGTTTTATTTTAAATTATTGCATGAAAAAAGTAGTCCATAAAATAATGTTGCATGATTCAATTAATGTATATATGTTCATACATTCTATATTTTTTTCTTAAGATGATTTTGATTTTTTTTCTTTGAAATTGAAACATTTATGATTTACCCAATTGTTGACAAACATTAAACAATGCTTGTGTTTGTTAATAGCTAGAAGATATTGATGATACACCTAACAATACCCAAGACCAAAATGGCTTATTAATATTTGGACGGGATGATCCATGCCATCCTTTAAACCATACCAAGGTGAAAAGAGTGACATTGAATAGAATACTACCAGCGAATAAATTTGAAGAGATGATAAGATTAGCATACATTGATGACATGCCACCTAGCCTTAATGATGATGACGACAGTGAAAATGAAGTGCATGAAGAAGGATTGAATGAAATGCTTACATCATTCTTTGGGTATGGAAACAATGATGTCAATAATGATCATATAGGTGACACTAATGACGATAGAAGGGGTAATTACCACCAAGGTAATCTTCATGAGAACAACCTGCTGAAAGACTCAATCAAGAAAGAATCCAAGACACCCTTGTTCAAATTGGGTGCAAGTACAACCTCAAAAATGTTATGCATATTAATACTATTGGAAATCAAGTCACTATTTGGTTGGTCATACAAAGGATTCACTACCCTACTAAAGTGAGTTCAAATATATTTCTTACTTTACATTGTCAATTGTGTATGTAATTCGTAAACATTCATCAAATACATATAGATTTCATCAAGGGGATTTTAATACAATATATTGTGTATAAATAGTCATATCATAGAATTAAATATCAAACATTTTCATCATAATTCAAACATTCAATTGATTTAATCTCTTGCAATCTAATAGGGCACTAAAAACTAAAATATTCCCTGAAGAGAATGTGTTGCCATCAAAATGCAACTAAGTGCATTAGTTGTTGGTTGAGTTGGGGATTGAATATAATCAAATTAATTCATGTATAAATGATTTCACTTTATACAAAGATAAATATCAAAACAAGGTATAACTCCCTTTATGAAAAGGCAAGACATATCGTACAGATGCACAAGGTCCTACAGTACCGAATTTAAAGGTTTTACAGCACATGTCAATTATACCTAGACTTCAATGAAATATTTCATTGAAGTTCATTTGCACAATTGATGGGCTAGAATGCAAATAACAAGAGTAAATATGGATTCAAGTGAATTCCGGCAGAATGTAAAGCATTGAAACACATAGAGGAAAAATGGTCGAGAAAATTCAAAGATGAACCGCGTAGTATTAGGTTTGGGCTTGCAATATATGGAGTGTTCCCATTCTCTTTCATGATCACAAATAATACTATTTGTCTAGTGGGAATGATAGTTTACAATATTCCCCCATGGATGAGTGTTAGAAAGGAGCAACTTATGTTGAGTCTCACTGTTCCAAGAAAGCATCAAGTTAAAAGCATGGATGTTTATCATAGGCATTTTATGGATGAGATGCAACTGCAATGGAAAGGAATAAGAATTTATGACATATCACATCCTCCATCAAATAGGTTTTTCATGTTGTATGGTGTGCTATGTTGGACTATCCATGATTTCCTAGGAATTGGTGTTTGTTCTGGTAAGATAAAATATTTATGTATTTACACTCATGTTTTATCTTCATCGATAATTTCATACTTAATTTTACATTATTATTTTGATTTTATTAACATTGATTATTAAACTATAGGGATTCAAACAAAGAGGAAATTCACATGTCCAAGATGTGCAGAACAATTTCAAGGGCGGTATTTTAAATATCTACATAAATTTATTTACGCAAACAACATGGTTTTTATACCACCAGATCATAAGTTTAGAAATTGCTTGAACAATCAATTTGATGGAAAAGTTGTGTTAGTGGATAAATCTACTCAAGTGGACTCAAGCCAAATCTTCCTAGTCCAAGTGGATCTAGAACAAATCAAGTACATAATACAATCTACTTTCCTAGATCAAATAGAAATCTAAGATAAACAAATAGATCAAGTCTACAAATCCTCTTCTCTCTTTGTTGATCCAAGCTCTAGAGCCTTCAGCTATTGAGTTGCAAAACCCTATAGAGCAAGTGGAAAAAAGAAAACAGTACATGTGTATCTAAACATGAATTGATCTAAGCTAATAGTTAAGGAAGAAATCTCTAAACATCATCAACAAAACAATGTTTATGGAGAGAGATTTGTATTATTGTAATCAAGGAGATACATAGAATTAGATAAAGAAGGAGTGTCACAACCTAGCCTTAACGCTGCAACATTCCATCCAATAATCCAAGATAAGCCTCCAAAGAAAGATAATAACCTCCCAAAGGATCATAGGGATCACCTAGAAATTCCGCCAACATAAGAGTACCATAGTTCTTCATACCTTCACCATGGAGGGAGGGTTCAATTTATAAGGATAAAGAGATAAAGTAGGTTGAGGATTAGGATTAGGGGTCTAAGGGATCTTCCCCATAGGTTAGGGAACCGAGTGCCACCTCACCTAGAAACTAGGAAAGGTCCTCCACCTCATCCCCCTTAGAGAAGGGCCTCAAAGCTTCATTTTTTTCCCTCAAAACACCTCTATAGCACTTAGAACTAAGAGACAGCACATCAAACCACCTTGCATGAGGAGAAAGAGTGCCACCGATGCACCTGGCATGAAGGGAAAGAGTGTCGACACACCTTTCCTTAGGAGAAAGAGCACCAACCCTCCTAGAGAGGGTAAAAAGGGTAGGTACAACCTCAATTTCAATCCAGTTTAGAAGAGGGAACTTTAGGGATTAGGAATAACGTTGACACATGGATCAAGATGAAAATATTTCAGTGTAACATAATGCCCCCGAAAGCATGAAGTTAGAGGAATGCGATAGGTGAATTCTTTGCGAAGTGAATAATTCGAATGCAAGGATTTTGGATAGAAGCTACTGTGATAAATCAAGTCTCATATGAATCATAACATGGTTTCCAACCAATACAATGTAGATCCATGGTAGTAGAGACCGAATGAACACAATCATGGCTACTAGACACAAGCGTAGATCCATGATGAGATGATAACACAACCATGACCAATACAAAGTGGATTCATGTAATATGACTCGAAACAAACTCCATCACAACTTGGGTGGAATATTAGATAACCCAGGGTATTCAAGACGAACCCACAACGATACGAATCTAACCATGTGATTACAATGTCTTGACGTCAAACATGGTAGAGACCACTTGATTACCAGTCAATTATGTAAACTATCAACAAGTGTGAGGGAAATTACCATTGATGTCAATGATTCCAAATCTATCTTAGTACATCCTTCCAAGTGTGAATAAAGGACTTGAAGTCGAACACTCACTGGAATCCTTCAATCAATATTCAATGATGTAAAACTCATGTTGAAAGCAAAGTAACCTACCATTGAGGCATGTAGGAAGAAGGTACTTCACTTGGTTTTTAAGTCTAATTCCTGGATGAGGTGTTGAATTCGACAAGAATAGACTCGTCAAAGGAGGGCCATGATGAATCCCCCATCATCAACATGAAACATTATCATAAGTGTTTTAGAACAAACCGGACAACAGAGAGATGTATGAAGCTGACTTAAAGATGATCAACATGATAAAAGGTAAGATGACTGCAGACAATGAACAGACGACCAAATTGCTCTTGAATATAGGAATGGCATGACTTGGCACTATTAACACAAGAATGATACTAATCCCCCAATGCAATTGACGGCGGGAGTATTCTTGGACAACTCAAGCGAGGTAAGAATACTCATGAAATAATCAGGACTTGAAGACAAATGAAATACCCAAGTACTGAATGCATATGCAAATGAGTGCCATGTTCAAGAGTAACTATGTACTGCCGTAAATACAATGAAACACAAAATCTTCCCTTAATTTCCCCATCATGAAGGATGAGTACCTCTTTTCATTTTTAGTAGTTAAAAGAGAGTAACAAACACTCATTATAGCTCATCAAGGGATGAGTCCACTCTCATATGATTTATGAACCCGAGAAAGGAGGGGTTCATTCCCAGAAAAGGGTCCTTCATCGTTTGATTTTTCGAGTCTGATGAAATCAAACTCATTCATCCTTTCATATTTAGAGAGTCTTAAATGACTAAGAAGACTCCAAAATGGAAATTTTCATAAATTTAGTCCCCAGGGCCCGAAAAAGGATAAAATAATCCCCAGGAGAACTCTTCCAGTCATGATTGGCCAAAGTATAAATTTTTTGTAAGTAGTGCCCCCTGGTCCAAAAAAGGGGTAAACTATCACTAGGAAGATGACTCTTCATGTCCTTTTACGAGTATGAAGAAGACAAGTTCACTCAACAATATTTTCATATTTGAAGAGTTTGAAAAGAGCTTAAAGAGGACTCTATTAGGGTTCTTTTTTCATAATCCAATTTTAATGAGTCTGAAAAAAAAGTAAAAGTACACTAGATACCTCTTCACTTATATTTTAAGGAGCATGCCGAAGGTATGAAAGGAACTCAGAACCTTTTTCATGTTTGAATCCAAAGAATGAAAAATAGATAAAGTAAGCTCAAACCACTTTTCATGTTTAACCAGAGAATGAAAAATGAAAAGTAAGCTCAACACCATCTTACTGTTTTTAACGAGCTCGAAGATTAGTTGAAAGAATGCTCAAAGCATCTTCTTTGAGATTGACACAGAATAAGAACTATGATCTAAGTGTCATTTCATGGTTTAGTGAGCTTGAAACTAAAAATAAAGTATGCTCAAAATGACTCCCATTGATGGGTGATTTCCCAACATGATGTCCAGTGGTTGGTACTTTCCCACAGATATGACTGTCAAGTAGCTAAATCCCAATATAGATAGGTAGGGTACATTCCCCCCAACCTTCATTTTTTCTGCTTTATAAGAAAATGAAATGAAGGTTAAAAAATTGAGTCTTGACACAATGGAAGAATCCGTTTCATTTTTTACAATCTTGAAACGAAAAAGGAACTCTGCTCAAGGTGACTTGTTTCATTTTTACACAAGCTTGAAACAAAAAATAACTATGCTTGCTGGGACCTGTTTCATTTTTACGCAAGCTTGAAATAGAGAATAACTATGCTTGAAGACATTTGTTTCATTTTTTAACGATATTGACACAAAAAGGGAACTATGCTCATTGGAATCTATTTCATTTTTAATGAGCTTGACACATAATGGGAACTATGCTCACATTCATCTTTAATACAACATGATGTCCAGAGGTTGGTGGGTTTCCCCATTACATAAGACACTAGTGACTTAACTCCAATATGATATCCAGAGGCTGAAGCCATGCCCCCCATTTTACCTATGATGGGGATAAGCTAACTAGAAGGGGGAGGAACCACAGGAACATGCGGAAAATTCAGGGAAGTCTGATGACTAGGAGCCATACAATAATTGGGTTTAATGAAGGAAATCTAATCAACGGTCACAATCTTCCCATCATGGGGAAAATACATCACTCGAAAGAGTGTGGACACCATAGCTTTCATGGCGTAAACATAATAACTTCCAAGGAGAAGATTAAAATATAAGGGACCTTGGACTACCATAACATCGATGTAGACACGTTTTCCTTCCAATGTGATAGGAAAATGTGGAAGTATCCCTAAAGGAGTCATAGGTATTCGAATAAAAGATAGTATTTGATCGATGGCTGGCACAAGCAGAGGAGAAACTATGGATTTCCAAGCATTTGAGGATAGAATAATAATAGAAGCCCCTTCATTAACAATAGTGCAAAGTATACTCTTAGCAGTAACTCACATAGATATCTGGAAAGGAACGCTTGAATGAAGATGATATTCTATGAGGCTACTCCAGTCAAAGGAAATAACCTCATTACTTGGAGAGTATTATGTCAAAAGAGACAAAATTTCCTCTTGCATAGAATAATCATAACTAACTACAAAGACTTCAGTAGGTTTCAGTTCACTCTCAACTAAAAGAGAGGGATAAAACGAAGACTGTGTCGAAGGGGCTACTTCAATCTTAACACTCTCTGACAAAGAAGTGGGATTGGGTGGATATGACATCGAATCAACCACTTTAACCTCACTCCTCAAAGGAAGAGTGGGATGAAATAATGATTCTTCACTCTCTAAAGAAAGAGTGGGATCGAACGACGATGGAACTGGATCGACTGCTTGGTCAACCAATGAGATGTCAAGGGACAACTTATGATAACGTGTTGGAAGTCATTGCTGAGGAATAGTAATATCTTCCAACAATTTATAATCTTCATCCATGAGAGTAAAAAGGTAAGTAAGGTGCATGTCCTTACACATCAAGCAAGGATGTTTGACCTATCCTTTATGACCCTTAACCACAGAGTCACTAGTTGACGGGGTGGCATCGGTATGATGACCAAATACTGATGACATGGGGTGTTGGGAACCCTTAGAACACACTTCTAAAATCTAGGAGAGAGCATGCAAATATTTTAGAAAATGGTCACCCTTGAAAAGTATACAAGGGAGCTTAGGTTTACGAGGTGTTCTTGTGGAAAAGTCAACACCCTCAGCACTATGATCAGTGGCTAGTGGGTTTCCAACATGATGATCAAAGGTTGGAGTTGTGAACTTTTAATTAGTATTCTTATTTTTAGGATTCCTTTTTCGTCTTCTTCTTACCCACCCGTTTACTAACATCATATTTTTTAATAGGTGAAGAGGAAGAAAGGGAAGTTGATTCAACATTCGAGGAAGAAGGATAAGAGTTAACATGAGGTCGATGCTCATGCAATGAAGGACCTTGATCCGATACAAAATGTGCATTTGGTATATCAGTATTGGAGAATAACCACACAGGTAATCCTATATTCAATCCAAGAAGACTCAAACCAATAGCTCCACAAGGGGAGAAACAAAAGACATACCCTGAAAAGGGGTCTCTTAACTAGTGTCTGGAGAGTCTCCCATATCTGAAATCTCTAAGAATATATGAATTACCACACAAGTCAAACACTACTCAATTCTAAAAGAAACAAACAAACTCTGTGAATAGGAGTAGATCAATAGTCAGGATACTCATGGGATAATCAAGGCTTCACAACTCGCTATATACTGCAGGGTCCAACAGTAAAACACAACAAGGAGGATTGGGACCATACCCTTGCATGAATACCCGAATACCTGGATGAAATATGCATAGTAATCTCCCTGAGTGTTGTTCTCGGTGTATTTTGATGCCAAGATGACCAAAAGGTTAACTTAGTTGGTCACAGGAATCCTAACATGGTCTCCCAATATACACTAGCTACATGGGAGCTCAACTATGTAGTGGTGTTGCCTAATGCACAACCGATCAATAAGATCCTTGCAATATACTACCGAGTATGTGAAGTACTCTTCTATATACCCAAAGGTATGTGAAAATCCATTCTATATACTAGTTGGTACATGGAAGAACTACAAACCCTCAAGATGCACTATAGGGAATAAACGACAGCTGCCATGCTTAACAATGCCGGAACATGTCACTAACTTACACATAGTCACTAAATAATTTTAATCCTAAGATAGCGTTAATTTTATCTTATGTGGTTAAGTGGATGCATGAGGTGTAGATAGGAAAGGTGTACCGCACCTTGCATGAGGAGAAAGTGTGCCACCGATGCACCTAGCATTAAAGAAAAGATTCTTGGCGCACCTTTCCTTAGGAGAAAGAGTGCTAGACCTCCTAGAGAGGGTAAAAAGGGTAGGAACAACCTCAATTTAAATCCAGTTTAGCAGAGGGAAATTTAGCGATTAGGCATAAGTTTGACACATGGATCAAGATGACAATATTTCGGTGTAACACGTTGAAAATATAATAACAAGAAATATGAAGATGTTGAATTGAAAGCTTGGTTTTTTTATTGGGGTGATTCAATTAAATAACTAGAATAGGGTGTGGTTAATAAACCAAAAATAATGAAAAGGAAATCCATAGTTTATGAGCTCCCTTACTGGAAGGATATATTAATATATCACCTTTTATATCCTATGCACATCTTCAAAAAACGAGCCACATTCTATATTTTGACATATATTAGGAAAATAAAAGGACACCTTGTCTTCAAGGAGATATATCACTCTTTTGTGTGTCAAATTTGATTGAAGACATTTGTGTCCAAACATGGAAAATGAAGCATATGCAGAGGATCCATGGATTTTCAAAAAAAAAAAACCTAAACCGACTAAAAAAAGGCATGTGTTCAATAAGGACACCCATTGGAGATGGGTGATAATTGAAATTTTTTTTACTAGATGGACATATCACATGATATAAAACACATGATTTTCAAAATTTTATGAAGGTATTATCATCGCTTAAGTTTTACCGGTAACCTTAATTAAGTGATAAACATATTTTGATATTCTATTGTGTGAGAAAAAATAATGATGAAATTTGATAAATGTGTTTGATAGCATATAATTCCATTGGAAATTAGGGAGGATTCATGTCTTACCATCAACTCAAGGACCGCCATAAATTGATTGTCAATATTTGGAAGTTATGTGTTAGAAAATGTTCATGTGTGAGAGATAGAGCTATTATATTTCATTTTTATTTTTGACTAAAGGTCTATACTAATTTATTATTCTTATATTAGGTGGGTGACCTTTAAGGAGATCCACAAATGTGAATTTGTTATAGCCAAAGGTGGCAATTCTCTATCTGTGACCACATTTACATGTTTTGATGCATGACGAAAATTCCATGATGACTCTTCCTGAAAACCACTGTCAGTCACCCAAATGAAATGTATCGATGGAAGGGCCATATTGGGACTTTTGTATCTCAGTTTTACCAAGTATTTTATAGACCATTGGAAATTTAACATATTAAGGAACAACTTTCCAAACTAATCCAACTCCTAAAAACTCTTGGAAATACCCTGAAAATTTTACTTTTTTGACCCATATGAAAGTTTTCAATGCCAAACCCACATTTTTTCACTTTGCATACATGGGATTTTAGTGTTGTACCTGTGTATACCCTTAGAAATGGTAAAAAAATATAAAATTCTTGAATTTTGGGTGGTTTGGGTGGTTTTGGAACTGCCTCCTTGGTTGTAACTAATCCATCCTTGACCCTAACTCTTCAGATTGTTATATAAGAGAGGGAGAGGGGACCATGAAGGGGACTTAGCCTTTGGTATTGTTATGATGGAAAAAATTGGACTCTCATCCCCTTCATCATATTCCCTAGCTATCATTTACCCTTGCTGCATAGCTTGGAGACTGAGAATCTTGGAGGAGAGAAGAAGGAGATCCGGATCGAAGGTTTCACGAGGTGCCTTGCATGAGGAGAAGGTATATCGTGTACTTATTCCATTGATTAATACATCTTTGATGTTATTTCCTTTCCAAATCACTGTTTATATCTCATTTTATGATCATATGTTGATGTTTATGAGATTACGGTTTTATGTTATCTTGAATATGGAAGGATTGGTTTGAAATTGAAATTTTTTTTGCAGGTTCCCAGGTTGGAGAGAAAGAGGAGTCTAGAGAGAAAAATTGGGTCAAAATTCATTGCATAAGTTATGAACCCTCATAAACCTTGAAATCTTGTTTAAGTTCATACTTATAGAGAATTATATATCAGTTTATCTACCGCTAGTATGTTGGTGGCATCAACCCCATCCATAGGATCAATTCCTTAACAACATAACTGGTGAAGCCGCTGGGGAAGCCTTGTTTATTTTTGGGTATACTTTTCTACTTTTTCAAGTGTATTTGATGGTCTGAGTCCTTATTATAGGTTAAGAGTCCTCCTTAATCTTTTCTAGACAACCTCCCTGTATTTTTAAGGTTGTTTTTTACCTCTTTTTATCCTTCCACCACCCATACGTGACTTCTTCACTCAAATGTAGTGTATATGTGAGCCATATGCAGGTACAAAGAATTGTACCTACGTACCATATATGACTTTCCCCATATTGCACCCTCGTATTCCATTTTTTTTCATTGTTTTTTCACTTTTTACAAACACAAACACATTTTGTTTCACATTAAAAGATACACAAAAACTTATTTTAAACAATTACACTCTTTCTTTCTCTTTTATTTAAAGAAAAAAAGTCAACCTACACAATTGCTTTGGTTTCAACCCTTAAAACATAATAAATAATCCTGTACCATTATTAAAAAAACCATTATATTTAGACCTCTCACCAACCCAAAATCCATCACCATGATACTCTATAACATACAAAGTCACCTATACTAATAATAATAGATGATTACTAACCATGAAGACACCAAGTGAAATCCAAACACATTCCTTTTTAAGGAAATGAATATTGAAAGTCAAACACTTTCCTTTTCATTAAAAAAACATGATAATGAAATAAACAAAAGAAACAAAACCATCATATGGATTCCTTCTCATTCCCTTATCTATGTAATACCACTCGGAAGTGGTGTCTCCCTTTGAGGTTGATATAATCTGATTTTCAACCCCCTTTTAAATTCTTTGGTATTGTCTGTTTCTCTATACCCCGCATCCTTCCTTGGCATGACCTTGTTGTGCAATGTGTTGATCATCCTCTAATAGGAGGTATAGTTTGAACTCATGATCCATATGATATCTGCCTCTTTTAGTCTTATTGGTCAATTCCTTCATGCCAAGGTGGTTGGCTTGTTCCCTTATGCAAGTCTCTCTCCCAAGAGAGCTCTAGTCATACTTTAGGGTAGCTTAGGGTATGTTTTGTGGCTATAGAGCATAAGTCCTTTTGCTTTGTTTTACATCATCTCCATGTACTTGTTTGTAGTTTTTTTTTCTTTGTCATTAAAAAAGAAAAATAAAAATAGAAAAATTATTTTCCTTATATGCATTTAGGCTATGGTTTAGGTTTAGGTGCATTGCACACCTCTGTCTTTTGAAAATAGAAAGAAAGATCTTTCTTTTGTGGCCTCCATTTTTAGTTTTGAAAAGAAAAGAGAAGTGAAAGTTTTTTCATTTTGAACCTATTCCATATATAGTCATGTTGTTTCTTCTTTCAAGTCAAAACATCATTGGTGTCATTATCGGTACCATTGAGTAATCGACGACCTTTAAAAAGAACGTTAATATTTAAAACATATTAGTAATAATTTTTTTCTTAGGAAAACACACACTAGTATAGGATAGTGTTTTGGGTTAGGGTTTTCTTTAAATTACCAAAAACCTTAAACTCAAACATAGTGGTCTTTCATATAGGAAATCCAATTTCACAAAGAAGTGAACTAGAAAGATCCTTTCACACAGGATTCAAGAACGAGGTGGTGCAAGATTGATTTGTAGAGATACCCCTCCAATAATCAGTTGATCATACACTAGAGTTATTGCACATCTAGGAATTCACATAGTACCTCCTTCTAGTCCTGTGTGGTTCCTGGTACTATTTTATGTCTAGGATTATCTTCCCTTCCCATTTGCACCAGCTGGACTAATGACTGTTCCACTGGATCTTCTTTGCGATTTAGGTAGCCTTAGCATCTTGACCTCTAGGACTCTACACGAGTGACGGTGGAAGGCTATTTCCATTATACCCAGGGCATACATGCGAGAAAATCCCATGCATATGTTTGGAAAATTGGTTGGTGATTCAAATGATTTCCCATAAGTAATTGTATTTTGGACCCTGAGTAATTGTCCTTCTCCCTTCACTGGTCAGTTCTGGGCCATCATCGTCCTAGACTATCCTTTGGAAGGTATCCTTATGTGCCTGTTCTAGATACTTAGGACTTTCTTCTAGTCATGTGCTCTATGTGTTGTTGATTTCCAGATGACCTCATACTTTTATTTCTTGTTGAGTTAGAAACTATGTCTAGTACCCCTATGGACACCAACCAAGAGGCCCTCATGCAAGGGGATTCTTATACTTTTCATTTTACTGGGAATGTTGGTGCTCCCTTGATAGCCACTCTAAATATGCCTAGATTCACCCTTTGGATACTATTTTGTTTTGTTTACACTCTGACTACCCTGAATTCTCTTGATTCTTCTCAAGAAAGAACCTTATATCAAGGGCATCAAAACAATGTATCCCCTTTTTCCAGCAGTATCATATCCTCCTCCTTCTACCTCATGTGGTGAAAGTTCGATAATAGTAACCTGTAGTATAAAAGGAGAAAAATGAGTAAGAATATGGAGAATAAATGAAAGCAAGGGATCATCCATCTAGACTATGCATTTCATGTTCGGGGAATCCACCTAGACTCTGTAGGTCATGCCAAAGAAAAAAAATCAAGTGGTGTTACACCAAAATCCTATCACCATCATGTGATAAGAACTGTGACATACCTACTTGCCTTGAATCCCAGCCCTTGGAGTGGAAACTTATGGTTATTATCAATATTTCATGGAAATTCCCAGCACCGCACTTCCTCTATTGTCCAGGAGTGGTACCTTGTTCGTATTGCCTATCCCTTGTTGCCCACAAGTGGTGCGACTACTTATGGCCCTTTTTCCATAAGCGTTTCTTACCAAAACCACTCTATCATTTAAGGAGAAACGTGGTACCCTAGTTTAAAAAGGAAAAAGAGAAGTTTCTCAAGGCTTCTAGATGATAAGCCTTGTGCCCTCTCTTATCCCTACTGTTGTGGGTTAGTTGAGCTTGAGATCCCTCATCCTAGAATCTTAGCGGCCACCTCACCCACCAATCTCTCAACCTACCCTATCCATTAAGCCTTATAAATATGAGCTCATAGCCATGATTGAGAGGAGAACTCTGAAAGTATTGTTATGCTGTTGGATTGATTACTTGGCCCAAGACCATTTGGGAGAGCATAGAGAGCTAGAGTCAGAGCTTTTGGGGATGAGAATGCTTGGTTTCATGGAGATGCATGTCAACACTAAGGCTTGGTTGTAAACTTCTTCATATTTCTATATTAATGCAAGTTGATTTCTGTCCCACATACATTGTTGTTGTTTGATTTCACATGTATGTTTTTATATTCCTTAGTCACTCACATAGATCAGTAGATTATATTCTGGTGGTTTTGATATGTTAGCATGTTGAAGCTTATTGCAGGTACACAGGATAAAGATCGGGGCATTACATTCCAGGTATCTACGATGTCTAGGGAGAGTCTTCAACCTCTATCCTCTATTTGTTCTGGATCTGAACCATTCAGACCAGTGGAACACCTTGCTGTCCACAGGAGGTGAAATATTCTAGCTAACAAATCTGGCAACTCTGTTGGGGAATAGATGTATCAGTTGTTCTGATCTTCCTCAGTCTGCAATTCTTGTCGGAATCTAGGCTCCTTCTTCAACTCTCTTCAGTCATATCTACTTTCTAACTTAGTCTATTTGGGTTTGAAACTTCTATATCTGTTCAGATCTGAGTCATTTCGATCTTTTATGCCCTGTTTTCATACTCAATCTAGCAGTATTCACCTTGATCTAGTCTTTTTCTGACCTGATCCATCGTTCTCTTTGTGTTTTGGTCATCTACAGGGAACTGCGCCTATGCTGTGTATGAAGAGTGGTGCCACCGCTTGAACAAAGTGATTAGTACGCAGTGCCACCGCCTATAACCCGTTGGTGAAAAGTGATGCTGTGTTAGAAATGCTCTGTCAACACCTGAGAAGCATGGTGCTAGGTAGGCATCATTCCAAAACCCTTTTTCCTCATTTTTTTTGTAAAAAATTGAGTTTTGCTGCTTTCAGTTCTGCTTATCAGACTTGTGTTACAAAATCTGATGTTTGTGGCTTGATAATTTTATGGTTTAATATTTATTTGAGTGGAAATTCAAAAGCTTGATTAGGTCTTTTGATTGTTCATCCGCTTCTATGCTTGTTGGTTGTGTTTGCAAAATGATTTCTTGTTTTTTGAAAGCTTAGGGTATTAGTAATATCTCTTTCGTTTCTGTTATATAGACTAAAAGAAGAACACTAGATTAACTTCTAGGTTTCATTTCTTATTTGCATAGTAAACTTCTTTTTCCTTCCTTTAAAAAAGAATTTTTTTTGACTGAGACTAGGGTATCATCATTGAGCGTTGAACATTGGTTTTCTGATTGGATTTACAAGCTTTCAGGATCTTCATGTTCTTTCATCTCTTATGCATTTAGAAAAATCCCAATCAAAAATAAAAAATGGTAGTTTTAAGTTACATTTTCTTATGTTTTGAGAAAATTGAAAAAACAGAGTGCATTTGCATATAGGTGTGCTTCTTATTTTCCTTTTAGAGAAAGAGATTCTTCCCCTTCTCATTGCTTTCAGAAAAGAGAAATCAGTTTGGAAAAGTTATTGCTTGTCTTTGACTTGATATTCATGACTGTTGTTTGGAAATATTTTTGGTTTTGAAACAAAAGGAAACACTCTCTTCCCTCTCGTAAGTAGGCATATTGAACAGTAAAGTGAATATTTGCATAAGCATATTGCATGGTTTTACTTTTCTGTCAAAACATCATGCATTCACCTAACTGTCCACTTTAAAATTAATAGTAGTTATAGGTTAAAATTTACGTAGCAATTGAGTGATAAGTTAGATACGTGTTCGGGCATCGTTAAGCATAGGAGATGTCGTTATTTGTCAGCATTACATCATGGGACTCGCGTAGTTCTTCCACATATCCGTGGTATATCGAATGGCCTTTCACGTACCCTTGAGGTATATAGAAAGGTACTTCACGTACTCAATTGTATATTGGAAGGACCCTTGTGTACGGTTATGCATTAGACAACACTACTACTGATTCGATCTCCCATGTACCTTGAGTATATCGGGAGACCCCACTAGGATACCTTATCTATCTGAGAAAATCCCTTTGGCTATCTTGTTTGGAGCCATACACTGAAAACAACATTTGGGGAGATTGCTATGCACGTACCCTCGAGGTATATCGTGAGTGGCACCATCTTGACAATCCTGGTGAGAGACCTGACTTTTTGAACTCATCCTATCATTTTAAGTGTCCTTGTGTTGACCTATAGCTTGTGTAGGGAAACTTTTTTGGTGTGTTTTCTAGATTTTCAAACCCTAGGTTATATAGGAACTGTACAAACTGGCTAAGTTAAGACAGTCCAGAAGAGTACGGGGCTTTCCACCCGATTTTATTCCTAGTTCAGGAGAAAATCCAATGGAAGCTATCGATTAAGGAGCTGCTACCACCTCCCAAGTGGGAGATAATGTTGTTGTGGAAAGTGGGGTACCATATTCTTCACACTCGCCTCCCTTGGTCCAACAACCTTCTTGGGGAAATACATCATTCCATTCTCCCATCGAAGGTCATGTTGATGATACAACCCATTTGGATTTTGGTCCCAATGCTCCATTTTGGGATACCTCTATAGGATAGGCCATTGCCTCATTTGGCACCCATTTAAATTCTTCTAAAGATGAAGAAGAGCGTAGGAAATACCGTGCTGCCATTATCCATGCACAGGAGATTGATAAGCAAATATATGAAATATTAGGACCAACACCATCACGTTCCACATCTGTTCCTGTGGGATATCGTTCACTTGCCGATTCTATGAGACCCATAGAACCGATTATATATCATGAAGTAACACCACACAACCCAGGTCAAATTACCACCCCTGTCACCTCTCATGTTATGTCTGCTCCGAATCCTCACAGGTCTTGTGCACCTGGGGCCCAACCTTCAATTCCCATTTTGTTAGTACCTTCTAATGCTGGGGGAAAACCCCCAGTACAACCTATGTTATCTGGAACTGAAATTGTACCTAGTCAAGGGTAGATCTTTAACATAGAACCATCTACAGTTTTTGTCCCTCCCACCCCTACTAATGTGGTGAATCCCCCATCTAGTTCAGGTCAGCCCTTGGCGGCACAACCTGTAACTATTCAGTCTTCTAGAGGTTATGGTTATCAAATACCTGTAGGTAATCATCTACCCAATCCTACAAGAATGCCTTATGCTAGAATTCCATACTCTAGTAACACTTTCACACCATGGGGGCAACCCAACTGGTCTTACATGCCAGCTATGGGGGGGATACCTATACATATTGCGAAAGGTGTCGGAGGACCGCCTTATGGAGGTCCTCCCCTTGGGGGACCTAGTGGTCCTGGGGGGCCTGGTGGCTTTCCTCCTTATGGATTTGGAGGGTTTGGTGGCCCTCCACCTAGTGGTTCTGGAGGTTTTGGAGGTTTACCTCCTGGTGGCTCTGGAGGGTCTGGTGGTCCACCTCTTGGTGGTCCTAGTGGTCCTAGTACTCCTGGTGGTCCTAGTGGTCCTAGTGGTCCTGGTGGTCCTGATGGCCCTGGTGGTCCTGATGGCCCTGGTGGTCCTCCTCTTGGAGGCTCTAATGGTCCTAGCAGTCTTGATCCTGGAAATCAACCCCCTACGGGCAGATTTTCCAGTAGTTCTTTGTCACAGCAACCTATTTTTCAGTCAACATATGGTCCTATTGGTAATTATATGCCATATCAATATTACCAGTATGTGCAACCCAACTGACAGTTACCTTTCCTAGCAACTTTGGACTTGCCTGATTTGTCCAAGTTGATTAATGACCCCATTCGACACCATCCCTCGTGGCCTCCCATTTCGGTAAAGTTACCATCGGATATCCCGAAATTCAATGGGAAGTAGGGAGATTATTCAAAGAACCATGTTATGACATTTCATTTGTGGCATTCTTCAAATTCCCTCATGGATGAATCCATTTGGTTACGCCTCTTTTAGTGAAATTTGACCGGTACAACCGCAAAGTGGTACATTGAACTCCCACAACATTCGTTTGTGGATTTTTTCTCATTGGAAACCGTGTTTCTTACACACTTTCAGCTCCCTATTCACTATGAAAAGCACTGAACTTTTAACCTCTCTGCGACAGAACACCTCCACCCACATTTTTGATCATATTCATGAGTGGAGAAGGCAGAGAAGGCTTATTAAGGCCCCTATTCTAGATCAGTTACTACCTGATTGGTTCACCAAATCCTTGTTGCCTTTTATTGCCCGAGATGTGGCTATTGGTGGTACTGTTACCGAAGAGCAGGCTATTAGTTGGGATCAGTAACTAGACTTGGTCTATTCCCAGTCTAGAACTCTTTATGACCTGATTCCTCAAGCTCCTCACCCCAACATTGATCCTGCCAAGCCACCAGCAAAAGTACTTGTTGATGGGATTGTTGGTTCAATCCAATCCCCGTTAGTAGTGAAACCTACCAAGCAAACCCAAACTACCACCCCTACTCCTTTGACTCCTAAGGTTTCTGCTGAGGTAAACTCTATTCAAAGTACTCAAACCTCAGGTAATAACAAGAAGAAAGGTAAAAATAGAAATAAAAAACCTGGAAACTAATAGGAGACTCCACAACCAACCAACAGTGATAGCAATAAAGGGAAAAGGATGGAAAAATATCCCTTTCTGCTATGTGGTGGTGACCATTTTTCAAAGGAGTGTCCTCGTTGGGACAAAATCTCCCAGTTTCTGAAGCCCAATCCCACACCTGCAGTACTTACGGATCCTTTTCCCTCTCAACAACAACTGATATACCACATGTCTAATCAGGGTAACTCTAGTTCATCAGAAGAAATTCATATGATGTCCTCAGATACCATCAATCTGCCAACTCAAAGTTAGAATTATGACAAACCCATAGAAAATAAAGAAGATCATTCTTCTTCAATTAAAGCTCCCTCTCCTAGTTCTCCCAAATCATCGTCTACTATCCCCTTATCTATCGAGAAGCCTACTCTCGACATGATTCTACACCCACCTAAGAGTACTCTTCGAAAGGATGTCTTTAATCCAAATGCCCGAGTTGCTCAATTTTATAATGTGGTTGAAGATCTTGCTCAAGCACCTTGTGCGATGTCTACCTTAGAGGTACTCCAAAGTTTCCCTACATTGCGCAAGAACTTGTTGACAGCATTAGGAGCTTTAGACCCAGATAACACTAACTTGATTCATTTCAATATTGAGAACTATAAGCCTCTATTACCACATAATCTTGCTTTTTAGATCATTACGAAAGTAGTGGGAAAGAAAGTCTTTCTAATGGTACTGGATGAAGGAGCTTTGACCTCGGTTTTGTCTTTGACTTGTTGGAAGGCTCTAGGCTCTCCTGAGCTTGTCACATCACCTACAACCCTTAAAGCCTTTGATGGACGGGTTTCCAACCCCATGGTCTCATATCAGCCCTATCGGTTGAGCTCGGGGAAAAAACCATGTCCATCCAAGTAGAAGTGGTAGATGCCCCTTTAGATTAAAACCTCCTTCTATGAAGGAATTGGTTCTATGCAATGACTGCTGTTGCTTCAACAATATTCTAAATAGTCCAATTCCCACATCTAGGGATAATTGTTACTATTGATCAGCTTGATTTCTATACGACGGATGTTACTACCTCCATGGATAATAATATCCCCATGTTAGGGCAGTCCCCTCCTCCTTACCAGTTGATTGGGGTAGGCATGTTGAAGGATTCATCCCTTATGGGGATTTTTCCATCCACTCCTACTAGCACAGATACCACGACAGTCCATATGATCACCTCATTTGATTACAAGCCTAAGAGAAAAAATGTTGTTGATTCCACCTTGTCAAATCCACACAAATATATGTATGACACCATTCAAACCTTTTTCGATGATCACATTGATGACCTTCATCTAGTGGCTTTGGATCCTTACCATTTACCATACTGGTTAGAACCTTCTCTTCCTATTCTAGATTATCTCTCTGAGACTTTTCCTTCCGATGAGTACAATATGGAGATCATGAATATGGTTGAGCCCATTTGGGAGGATCACCATGATAGATCCATGTTCCTCCCCAACACCAGTTCGGTTAGCCATGATTTTGCATCCTTGTTTCCTATTGATATTGTCAACGTTCCCCAAATCCCTATATTGTTGCAAGATACATATTCTGAAGGAAACCTTTGCAACATTACTCAGAAGAACCCGATTGACATATCATCCAAGCCTAATGTTATCGAGCATGTTCATGGCGGGAAGAACTGCTCGGCAGATGAATCTGAAGCATATAAGGCACTTTTTTTAAGGAATTTCGTGATATTTTTTCCTAGTCCTATGAAGAGATGCTAGGGATTGACCCATCCATTGTGGTCCATGAGATTAAAACCTATCCCATGGCTAAACCTATCAGGAAGAAACTTAGGCAAGTCCATCCTCGAAAGGTCGCAACTATTAAATCCAAAATTGAGAAACTTCTCAAAGCTAGGTTTATTTATCCTGTACCCCTGACGGAATGGGTATCGAACATTGTCCATGTCAATAAAAAGCAAGGCAACATTAGAGTCTGCATCGACTTTAGGGATTTGAATAAAGCTTGTCCCAAGGACAACTTTCCTACTCCACACATCGATTTGATTATTAACAACTGTGCTGGAAGTGTCATATTTTCATTTATGGATGGCTTCTCTGGCTATAATCAGATTGAGATATCTCCCTTCGAACAGCATAAGATGACATTCATTTTCCCATGGGGAACCTTTACATATAAGAATTTACCTTTTGGCTTGAAAAATGCTGGAGCCATGTTCCAGTGCACGATGTCCTATGCATTTCACGTTATTAAACATATTGTTGAACTGTACCTTGATGAACTCCCTGCTCATTCACAGCGACGAGAGGACCACCCTCGTAATCTTAGAGACATATTACTCATATGTCGTCATTATAATATATGGCTCAATCTGCATAAATGTGTTTTTTGCGTTGAGACGGGATGTCTGCTAGCCTTTTTGGTATCCAAAGATGGCATTCGGATCAATCCTTTGAAGATTGCCACTATTTTAGATCTACCAGCCCCAACTAATATCCTTGAACTCCAAAGTCTACAGGGGAAGGCCAAATTTCTCCATCGTTTCATGTGTAGTTTCGCAGAGAAAATGCATGGTTATATCCGTCTCCTCAAGAAGAACACTCCATTCTTCTGGGATGACTAGGCCCAACGTGCCTTTGATAATCTTAAGCACACTCTGACTCATTCACCCGTGATACAACCCCCAGATTATTCAAAGGACTTTCTCTTATATATTGCTTTCTCCGCTACTACCATCGCCATGGTTTTAGTCCGGGAAAATATCCACGGTCAGGAGCATGTGATTTATTATGCCAGTAAGAATCATATGGATTTTGAAACCCGTTATTCACATGTGGAAAAGTTAGCTTTGGCCATGGTCATTACTATACAAAATTTTTGTCACTACATTCTGCTCCGTACTGCCACCGTATTGGCAGATCACAACCTGATGTATTACATCCTGACTTGTCAAGTACTCAGGGGCAAGTACTCCCGCTGGATCGTTATCCTTCAGGAGTTTGATCTAGAGTTTGTGAAGGCCACATCAAAGAAATCCTTGGTCTTTGCAGAGCTTATGTGTGAGATTCCCTGTGCTACAATGGAATCTGAGCCCAATGTTTCATTTCTGGATGAATTCATGTTCCTGATTAGCACTACTGATCCTTGGTACGGATATTTGCTGATTTATCTCCAAACACAACGATTTCAGCTGCATTTATCTCACGATGATCATCGTCATATCTGTGACCACGTGAAATACTATCTTATCTTGAATGACACCTTGTATAGATGTGGGATCAACTCTATTTTCTAGCGATGCTCACCCATAAGGAGGCTGAACATGTGTTGAATGATTGCCACTCTGTAGCATGTGGTGGTCATTTATCTGGGATGGCTACAGCCCAGAAAATCCTTTGTGCTCGCTATTTCTGGCCTTCTTTCTTCAAAGACTGTCATGAGGCTGTTAAGAAATGCCCATTTTGTCAACACTTTTATCCTAAAAAGTGCACCCATCCTGCTCCGCTACACCCCGTAATTTCCCTTGGCCCATTCTCCAAATGAGGGATTGACTTCATGCATTGTAAGCCTACCTCAACTGGGGGGCATGGTTACATCATCGTAGCTGTTGATTATTTCACAAAATGGGATGAGGCCATGCCTACATATGCAGAATATGGTAAGACTACTAGTCTCTTCTTGTTCAATGATATCATAGCTAGATTTGGAGTTCCGTAGTCCATCATCACTGATCATGGATCTAATTTCCGTAACCAAATGATGGAGTAACTAAATTCCAAGCTAGGTTTTCACCATGAAAACTCTACGTCATATTATCCACAAGATAATGGTCAGGTAGAGGCCATTAACAAAGTTTTGAAAACTATGCTTCGTCGGATGGTTGGGGATCATAAATCCAACTGGCACCATGTCCTTTTCTCTGCTCTTTGAGCTTATCAGACTTTTGTGAAAACAGCTACTAGATTCACGCCATTCCATCTTGTCTATGTACTCGAAGCTGTCTTAGTGATCCAATGTCAGATTCCATCCTTACAACTTGACGTCGAAATTATCCCAGACACTTTCGCAGAGGAAGAAAGATTTTTGTACTTGATTAACCTTGACAAGACACAGAGATATGTTGCCTTGGTTATTGAGGAACATAAGAGACGCATCAAGGCGCAGTATGATAAATATGTCTAACCTCATGTTTTTAACGAAGGTGACCTAGTATTGACTTATGACCAGAGATATGGAAAACTAGGGAAGGTTAAGTTAGATTTCATGTGGTATGGACCTTTTTTTATTTCTAAGGTGTTAGAGAAAGGAGCTTACGAGCTCGTTGATTATGATGGAATCCCTTTGGGTCAACCTCGTAATGGGTTGTACCTGAAAAGGTACTATGCCTAGGTTTTCTTGGATAGTATCTTGTATATATGTATATTGATTGACTTTTAGTGTGCTTTTAGTATTTTCAAGATGGTTTTGAGTTTAGTGTCTGCATCTGTTTATACCATGTTTTGGTCATGCAGATGGCTTTCTATGGCTTCGCTGATGGTTCTTGCCGCCACACCTTGAATCTCACCTCAGTTGTTTGGGTCCTAAGTTCCCCAGCTAAAGATTTGGTCAATTCAGGAGCAGTTTGTATAGGTTTAGATACTAATAACATTGCCAAGTATGAAGCAGTCATCGGTATTTTGACTGAAGGTGCCTCCTGGGATGTTCGTGATCTAGTAGTCTTGATGGACTCACAGCTCATGGTTTTCCATTTAAACCATGGCTACACCATTAGGAACTCGGTGCTCCTCCACCTCTTCTGGAGAGTACGTTTGCTAGAAAGATCATTTGAAACCATCACCTATAGCATATCCCTAGGGAACATAATGTAGTGGCTGACTCATTAGCTAATTACATCCTAGATTGGCATACTGCCCATTCATGACATCAAATCAAACATGGTACATTGTAAATAAACATTCAAAGACACATAAAACTCATAGAAAATACATTTTCTATTTGAAACATATAAACACAGTGTAAAAGTCTGTATATATATATATACGAAAAAGTTTACAAAAATAGGTCCCAAGACCTCATCTGAAGCACATAGGCTTTTAGGAAAAATCATCATACAAAATCTAGAAGATGTTAGCTTTCAGTACATATCTCATACACTAGTGGTGCTCGTGATAGCACATCACTGCTCGAGCTACTTTATGTAGCAGCATACTGAATCAACCCGGTACTCCCACTATAGATCTTTGATATCTCATCGATAGGTCATCTATGTCAGCATCTGGGATATCCAAGGTGAACCTCTCCAATTTTTCCTCTAGCTCCTTGATGATGTCATCAACCCATGGTACAAAGCAGGATCTAGCTCGCCTATTCAATGGAGATGCTCCTCCAAGTCGCGCTGCTCCCACATCTGCATGAGAATATATAGGTCTCGTCACTTAACATAAAAAATATAAAACATTAAAAAACATAAAAACATTTTCATCCATTTTAGGGTTTCTTGCTTCTCACCCATGTCACCCCACTGTCTTCCAGGTGGGATTGGTAGGTCAAGATCCCCGGTGAATTCCATGCCTGCATAAACATAATCCTTAACCATGAGGATCTGATCTCGTAGCCATTTGAATAATGGATCACCGAACTTCACCTTTCCCTTACCTGCTCTTGTGTGAGCCATGACCTGGACCCACCTCAACATACAGGGGTCCCATGCTCTCAGACTCTGGAAGACCACCTGAGGTCTCATCTATGGAACCCACTCAAAGAAGAAGCAGGCTAAAATGGAACCAAAGCCAAACTGCTTTAGCTCTCCCTGTCGACACTTAGTCAGCTAATCCTTGAATATTGGAAGAATGGATTCCGCCTAGTTGAGCACTATGGGTGCCATGGACTCTATGGCATACAACATGTGTTCCCTGGAAGCTTGGTGCACACCCTGAATCCCATCCACCCTCTGCATGGTAAATAGGATGGTCCGTAGGGCCCTATCCATCATTGCCTTGATGGGAATCTTCTTCCCCAATGTACCTGTCCCTGGTGCACACTGACGATCTATAAGCTCTCAAGTGATAATATCCCCTCCATAGGATCCTGTCAGTGAGATGGGGGCACCCCGTCTTGATAGACCTATCAAGAAGTAGATGTTCTCTACCTCCACCGTAAGGATATGGGCCCCCACCTCAAAATACTACTGCTCTGGATTCCACATCTGCAGTATGTGTTCTAGTAACCGCTCATGTGACACCATGAATGGGGTCTGAAACAACTTTAGGATCCCATATTCCCGTAATGCGGAAATACAACCCTCATTTCTTTTAGTAGCAGCATCCTCATTGTCATGCATTCTTTTTTTCCATATCACCATGTTTTGAGTCACCTAAACCTGCCAAAAACAATAATGATATGCATTATAGTCATCCTTAAATCATTAAAAATCAAAGGAATGAATTTATTTTGCTTATATTATCAGTTTAAGTTTTCCACGGTCGGCACATCCTATGCGCCATTGGAGACAGACGGTGGCATCACCTATCCATTGTTTTATTTGCGTGGTTCTCGGGTGGTACCACCTATCCCGCAAGGGGTAGCCACGATGCCCGCTTTTAAGGTTGTATGGCTTGCCATATGAGCCCAAAACCCCACCAAATCTCAAAATAAATGCTATGAAATGAAAGAGAAGGGTCTTAGCTAGTACCTACAACTGATGATGCTGAAAACAGACAGTGGAAACTCCCGGTATCAGCTGCTAAATATCTGACTAAGAAAATGCTCCAAGTGCTCTCTGCTATAGGTAAATAGTGCAATGATTTAATTTTTTACTATTTACATGACTTATATAGGAATTTTTGGGTCTGACATACTATAGTTTTGATATAAAATCATATTTTAGTCAAAGTTTATCTGTCGCAATCCCCTAATGCTAGTTATAAATGCGGTTAACACTTGTTTCTGAGTCTATTGCAGGATAAGAGAACTATAGTAAGAAGCTTTGGAAAGTTTGTTTATGGATTTTTCGCACTTCCATAAAACAGAAAAGGTTGATGAGTGTTTATTACGACACTTTGTCATGCTCATTAAAATCCAGTATCAAAGGTCCGAGTCCATTTCAAGTTTCTTTCCAGGCTCGTAAAAATTGACATTGTGCAAAGAAGCGTCATGGAGTCCTCTTTTCACCTCTTTTTTTGGCTCTTTAAAAATGAAAAATTCAAATTCGTCGAGTCCGCTTCCGATTCTTTCCAGGCTCGTAAAATATGCCATTGTGTAAACAAACCTCATGGAGTTCTCTTTAAACCCTTTTCAGGATCCCTAAATATGAAAAGATCGTCGAGCGATATTGTCTTCTTCACACTCTTTAAAGTATTTGAAGATTCGTCCATCCGACGGTAGGTTATCTCTTTTTCTGTTTGGATAAGACTATTTATGAAAAAGGAACACTCCAGCCAATCATGACTAGAAGAGTTCTCTAAGGTATGGTTTTACACTTTTTCGGGCCTTAGGGACTAAATCATACGAAAAAGGACCCCTTTGGAGTCTTCTTCTGTATTCGTTCAGACTCTCTAAATATGAACAATACTGAGTTTTCTTTTAGTGGACTCATTAAATTAAACATTGAGAGACCCGTTTTGGGAACGAACCCCTCCTCTCTCAGGTTTGTAAAATATATGAGTCTAGACTTGTCTTCTGACAAGCTATATTGAGTGTTTGTTACTCTCTTTGAACTTGTAAAACCGAAAAGAGGCACTCATCAACCATGATGGGGGAAATGGGAAGGGAATCATTTTTGCAAATAATGGCAGTTTTTTGTCGTTACCTTTAAACATGGCACTTGTCTACACATCATGTCAGTCAATTGGGTATTCAGCTGATCTCCATGATGATCCACTTTCATGAGTCATGTCACACCTTTGATTCTTTCAAAAGAATGCGTTTCCCACTGTCTCATTGTGTGTATGTCCCATCTAGTCATGCTTCCAAGTCATTTTGTCATGCCACCCGATGTTCAAAGGGGATTTGAAGAATTTTTTCTCTGCAGTATACACAGTCTTTGAGTCATTATATTTGAGTCAGTCATATGGTTACTACATTCACATCATTCCATAACTATGTTCCAAGTTTCATGTCATCGATGTGGGACTCATCATGGCCCTCCTTCGACGAGACTATTCCTGTCAACATCAGCTCATCATTCGGGAAATAGTCTTAGAAACAATATTTAATACCTTGAGATCTGTATGCCTTAATGATAGATTCTCTCACTTTCGACATAGGTTAACATCATTGACCTTTGATCGATAGAATCAACTAGGTGTTTGACATTAGGACATCTATTTTCACTCAGTAGATTGTACTAGAATACCTTGGGAATCATTGACATTAATGGTGATCTCCCTTGCACCTGTTAACGGTTCACATCATTAGCCGGTAATCAAGTGGTTTCTACCAAGTTTGACTTCAGATCATTGTAATCACATGGATATAATCGTACTTTGTGGAAGACGAGACGAAGACCCTAGGTATTTGTTTAAAGCGCTCATTGCTTTTTCCCAGGTTGTGATGGAGTTTTGTATATCTAGCATGGATCCATATTTGTATGGTCCTGGCTATGCTGAAATTTGCATATGTATGACATAGATCAATGTTGTATGTCTAGTAGCTATGTCCAAGTTTGAGTCCTCTATCACATGGATCTATGTTGTATTCTAGTAGCTATGCTTGTTTATTCCTCTCATGGATCTGCCTTGTATTGGTTTACAGCCACGAGTTTGGTTACTTTTGTCTATGATTCAACATATTGATGTACTACATATGCATACTTGACAACATACTTCGATCGAGCCAACATTTTCATCTCATGGCAACGAATTGTTCTCTCAAAGCTCTCGTTTATCGTATCCCTCTAAGACTCATGCTTTGGGGGGCATCCTGTTATACCAAAATCCTGTCACCATCATGTGATAAGAACTTTGACATACCTACTTGCTCTGAATCCCAGCTCTTGGAGTGGAAAATCATGGTTATTATCAATCTTTCATGGAAATTCCCAGCATTGCGCTTCCTCTATTTTCCAGGAGTGGTACCTTGTTCACATCGCCTATCCCTTGTTTCCCACAAGCAGTGCCGGCACTTATGGCCCTTTGTCCATAAGCGTTTCTTACCAGAACCACTCTGTCATTTAAGGAGAAACACTGTACCCTGGGTAAAAAGGGAAAAAGATAAGTTTCTCGAGGCTTCTAGATGATAAGCCTCATGTCCTCCCTTATCCCTACTGTTGTGGGTCAGTTGAGCTTGAGATCCCTCATCCTAGGATCTTGGAGGCCACCTCACCCACTAATCTCTCAACCTACCCTATCCATTAAGCCTTATAAATATGAGCTCATAGCCATGGTTTAGAGGATAAATCTGAAGGTATTGTTATGCTATTGTATTGATTATTTGGCCCAAGACTATTTGGGAGAGCATAGAGAGCTAGAGTCGGAGCTTTTGGGGATGAGAATGCTTGGTTTCATGGAGATGCATGTCAACAATAAGGCTTGGCTGTAAACTTCTTCATATTTCTATATTAATGCAAGTTGATTTCTGTCCCACATACATTATTGTTGTTTAATTTCACATGTATGTTTTTAGATTCCTTGGTCACTCACATAGATCAGTAGATTATATTCTGGTTGTTACAATATGTTTGCGTGTTGAAGCGTATTGCAGGTACACAAGATAACGATCGTAGCATTACATTCCAGGTATCTACGACGTCTAGGGAGAGTCTTCAACCTCTGTCCTCTATTTGTTGGATCTGAACAATTCAGACTAATGGAACACCTTGCTGTCCGTGGGAGGTGAAATAGTGTAGCTAATAAGTGGTTGAACCAATGTAATATTTGGTCAATCCCACTATTCCTTTGGAGAGTGACCTTCATCAAGTGGTTAAATTGATGCAATATTCAATAAATCCCACTCTTCCTTTGGAGAGTGATTTACCTACTAGTCATATTTTCTTCACTGCCAGTTCATAAATTTATGGACAAGGGGGCACTAATTTTGTTTTTGAATGAACCCTTTTCAAGTCCTCGGATTGCTTCCTTTGATTGGAATATCCTAGCTGAGCCACCCCTTCCTTCGGTTTCACCTTTCTAGATAAAGTTCAAATTTGAACACTACATGATTGCTCATTGTATTGTAGAGGAAGGTACCTCTGTCATTGTTTTATGTTGGACACAATGGCCACACAATGAGGGGGGGTGAACCAGGGTGAGAAATTTTAAACTTTTTACCTTCTTTTAGTCAATCAGAGCATATCAATCATTATGTCATCAATTGCATAATCAAATTCATCATGAGTCATAAGCATAACATCACATCAAAAGAGACACAAGAATATATGGAATTTTGATCTTTATTTATTTTACATGGAAGACGACAATATTCCCAATTACAATAAGAACCAATTGATGAAAAGAGCACCAACTCTCATAACATGACCCATCCTGGTTTTCTTAGCTCCAACTAAGAAGGGTTTCAGGAGTCCAATCCTCAAGTGCAATATTATTCTTGCAAGCAATCATATCTATTTGTTGCAAAACCGACCTTTTCTCTACACATCAATCTCTACTCATCAATATTCTATTCAACACTGCTCATCAATCTCTAGGCGATCTTCTCATCAATCTCTGGTCAATATGCTCATTACTGTTGCTCATCATTGCTGCTCATCGCCACTGCTCAAGTATCTCTGCACATAAACTTTGCTCATCACTATTGTTCATTCTTTTCTTCTCATTAATACTACTGGTCAAGATAGTCAATATTCTCATGTACAAATCATTGTACACATCATTTTACACAATTACTGAACAAGTAATTATGCTCTACTTTCATTGAACATAAGGCATGCATCATCATTTATCATCATCATAGGTATGCATCATCGTCATAGGGTATGCATCCTCATCATGAAATATACATCATCATCATATTAGTGTGCATCGTTTATGCATCATCATCATCAAGTATACATCATTGTACATAGGATAGCATGATCACATTATGGTATGCATGTACATCATATTGTATAGGAGTGCATCACTATCACATGTATTATCATCATAACGTGTATCATATCATGTCATAAAGTTATGAAACATCATCATCATAGCCTCCATAATCAATCCAAATATATATACCAATATAGAGGCTCACATACTAAGTTCAAAGATGAACTCTATCCATGAGAGACATGTGTTGTCAGAAGAGAAACCCAAAAGCATGAACCATACCTTTTTGAAGATCAAAAAATGAAGAAACAATATAAAAAAAATATCTATATCATGTCACCACATATCGCTCATAACAATCTTTCCAACGAGCCAATAATTTTGTAATTTCAATTCTGTATGAGAAAGTTATGCCAATTTTAGTGAAGATGCCTAGAAATTTCTTCTCCACAAAGTTTCACACTTTTCTCCAAGAGTTGCAAAAATAATGAGAGAACTGATGATGGACAAATGAAATGTTTTATATTCTATTTATATAGGTTATGGAGGAAATTTAGTACCTCAAACTAGGATGTCATGCAATTCAAAATTACAAATAATTAAATTCTCTTTTGTTTGGTCAGTTGACCCAAAAAGCTGAGGTGCACCAACTTAAAAAATTCATATCTCTTCAATCGTAAGGAGTTAGAAGTTGATCCACATATCAACGGAAATGGATTGATGAGGAATATCTCCCTATTATGGTTTTATTTGAATATATTTGACAAAACTGACTAAGGCTTGTTTTCAATCAACACAATGAAGACAATATATATCCCTTTGAAGGGTGTGAATTAGAATCACATGTGTACACCCATACAAAATGGGGGTTAGTAGGGGTTCCATGCAAATCATTCCAAGGAAGAGTCACCCTACAAGAACAGACATTTAATGAATAGATCCTAGCATATACCATATCCTATGAACACTTAAAATTACAAACCTATTAAGGATGGCAATCACAAGTAGGCTACAAGACTAGAACATAGAACAAATAAAGATATTTAAGTACTTAATTCCAAATTTCTTTGGAGCACATCTACCCTTCATATCGACTAGATCTAGAACTTTGACAATGAGAAGACATACATATTATATTATTAATAGATTCACCAAGATATGCCTCACATGTATAAAATATCTCCAAAGAAAACCAAGAGCCTTTGATGCAAAATATAGATTTATTCTCCAATCAATAACAACAAGATACAAACGAGAGGGGAGCCTCTTATATAAGCAATAGCTCAACAACCCTCTAAGTAAAATATAATATATTGGGATGAATCTATCCTAATTAGGATAATAAATTCCTTTGATATGGTCAAAAAATCATAAATAATGAAGGGGTTAGAGTAACAAATCCAAAACCATAATTAAAGGCCCAAGACAAGCGGGGCATTCCTCATAGTCGATAATCAAATACATAATAAAAGTACAAAATAGGCATAAATAAGGGGGTACTCCACTGGACATGGTCCCAATGGTAACCAAATACAATGATATGCTCCAACAAACTATAGAACTAAACTAGAAATCCACTCATGTGCTACAAATGATGCTTCCAAGGGTGACGTCTTGTCCAAGTCCAAAGAAATGAGTGATGAATTCCAAAAAAATGGGAGTAGTCTCCATGAAATTTGTGTTAAGTGATAGCAATGGGCCACGCAAGTAGAGTCCTCCAAACCCTCACGCGTATGGTATGCACCTCCTAGAATGTGCTCCAATGTTGTTAATAAGACTGTAGATCACATGCCAATAGTCCAAAGTGATGAATATCAGTCCAAGAGTGAGAAGGAATGGTCTAAAAGTGTTTCAATCCCTCCCATGCGCCAAGGAAAAATCTCCCCATCATGTAGCAAGGGGGAGGCCCAATCCTAAGTGATATAGCTGATTTCACCACTCCAGGTGAATCACACTTTGTATGGCCTTCCCCTGTCCCGCTGTAGACTCCTTAAACCCCATGGACCATTTTTTGTCCTTTGATGTTTCCTTGACTATCCCTAAAAACATGTGAAAAATGATACACGTGAATTTTAAACCTATAAGCGTGTATATACGCGGGTTTGACCACTAAAACTGTGTACATCGGTATGTGTACAAAATCCAAATCCTTTTGGAGTTTTTCCTGACATGGATCTGACTCACTTGACTCCTGGCCTTCCATATGCCTTGAGATCGCTCGGATTCGACCTTTAATTACCCCTTTGAAAAGCTATATAAGGAACCCCTTGGTACATTGAAGGCATAATAGAAAATTGAGAGCAAACAAATTATAGTCCATTGTTGCCGGAACTTATACTTGAGTCTGTATCCCTTTGTCCCTTGGAGCACTGTTGTGTTCTTCCGAAGCTTGCCATTCGCTTGTGAGCTTGCTATCTAGAGATGGAGGATTGAAGTGGTGGAGGCCCAAGTGGGGGATTCAGTTTCTCTGGTTCGCAAACGTGCTGACAGAGGTTGTATCTCATAATATCTTATTTATATTAATAGAAATATATTTCCCTATCCAATAATGTGTGTTTGAATGAATATTTTATCCATTGGATTATGTCAAATGTTTATACATCATTGATTATATATGCTAGAATAGATCTAACACCATGATACATAGAATGCTTGTATTGTTTACTTGTTGTTGAGGAAGTAATCTATCAATTCAAGCTGAAGTTGGAAATTTCAATGGGGATCTACTTCAACCATCTGGAATAAGGTACGAGGTTTGATCCTTTAGTGTTAGACTTTTAGTTTCTATTGCATATTGGAAAGGATTGATTTCTGGAGTCAAGTTGTCTGTTGTGGTACCCCAAGCCATAGGAATTTCTCTCCGTAACAGAATTGGTGACTCCGCTGGGGAGTTCCTAGTAGCTGTCCTTTGGGGGTTGTTCTATCGGCATTCAATGAATTTGAATTGCTCTTTCTCTCTTGTTTCTGTGTTGGGTCTGGGGGCATGTATGCCTGGTAGTGTCTGATCGGTGTGAAGTTTGTCTTAGCTTGTCTGTTTTCCTTGATTTTATGCACCTTTATTTCTGTACGTCAGTTTTTAATTCACAGTCGTGTATACACGCGGGTTTCTCTTCGATTTCTATGTATACACGCAGGTTTACTGTGAATAGTCATGTATGCCCTTACTTTTTCATTTTTGTGGAATTTAAATGGTTGCTGGGTGAAGTTTGATGATTGCTGAGTCTCCTTTGGCACTGCGTGAGTTTGTTTATACCTCTGTTTCTGACCAGAAATGTTTTTTTTAAGCTAAATTTTTTCTTCTTAAGAAGGTTCTTGTCATGGAATTTTCGATTTTTTGTTTGAGATTAGTGCATTAGAGTTCTTTTACCTTAGTGCTTTGCTCGAGTGTTGTTTATGTGTGCTTGCAGAGTCTAGGGGTTGTAGAATCATTCTTTTGCTTTTTGCATCTCATTTTATTTCAAAAAATTCAAAAAAATTTGCTGATCATCATGAATTGCATTTTGCATTTTGCATTGTACTTGCACTAGATTTGCTTTGGAGTATTACTTAGGACTTCATATAGGAAATCTTGCATTCATCATTTGAAGAAAAATTGTGCATTTCACGTAGTAGCATACCCTGTTTTCATGGACACAATGCATTTGCATTGATTTTTAGGTGTGCATTTTACTTCATGTTGTGTCATAACACCATTAGTTGCACAACCATATCCCTCTTTTGAGTGATAAAGCCAATTAAAATCAACGCTAAATTAAAATGAATTACACTCTTTTCTTTTATAGGGTGCACCAACAAGCTTAGGTTTTAAGATCTTGGAATAGTTCATTGTAAGTAAATTCTCCAAGATCACTAAACAACAACATGTATGTGTCTGTCCAGGTGAGTGTGTGAAATCCTTGGTATAACAAATGTTTCTCAGGATCCTCCTCTCAAAAGGGAGTTAAGCACGAGGCAGTGTGAGCAGTTATTGATTGGGATGACCCCTAGTCATAACTGAGTAGCACCGAACATATTTCTAGGATTGTATTCATATCTGGGGGCTCTTTCGAGAGTTTCGGGCTTTGCTACCTTGCCCATACGGTCAATCCCGCTTGCAACTCTCCGCCTGAGCATTGATTATATTGAGGTGACCTTAGTGGCCTTGCCTAGGATATCAAGGGGGTACTTTGCAGGGGTTATTCTGTGGGTTTCCCGGCCAGGTTGGGGTCAGACAGCACAGTCGCTTTACGCGTTGAAGCTGAGGGCCACAATAATTGGTTACGTACCTCCGCTTGTTGTGTATGGGAGTCTCAAGCCTCTCCTAGGCGAGACATACCTGCTTCATTCGATATCTCACTTATCCAGCCCTTGTTTGCTTGCATTTGGATTTAGATTTTATTAGTGATTGCTCTGTGCACGATAGTTGGCCTAGGGTTTATGTAAATAGAGAGTCTTTTCTATTTTTTGAGTCATTGTGGATTCGGGTGCGGCTCCTCGCCATTCTCGTCATTTAGCAGGACTTTCGCCTTCTACTTCTCCTCCTCCTTTGGGAGAGAAACCTAGATAGTCTAGGCAGACTATTTCACACATTGATTCACACACCATGGGAGACCATTTAGAAGGTATTCCTGAACCATGTTCTCCCATTCATGTAGACGATGGGGAGTTTACTCCTACTTACGATCCTTCACCCAAATTGGCTGAGTTAGGTCCTGTGATTTCTAAGATAGGAACCATGCATGATAGACCTACTCACTCTAGCATTGATTCCCCATTTACGTGTTACCGGTATGGAATGTCAGAGGACGCCAAGAATCATTTTCAACCCGCCAGCACTAGCTATGGTAGTTATGGTATGTTTGGTTTTCCTACGCATGATTTGGCATTTCATGTTGAATCTAACTTTGAGCCTAACACTATGCCTGGGGGCACTCTCATTCCTTACCATGCGGAGAGGTTTGGGAGCACTAGTCACATTGCACCTTCCATCCCGGTGGTGGAAGTTACATCACATATCCCTCCTAGGTCTAGGGTTAGTGATTCTATTAGGATACCAGATCTAAGATGAGTGACGATAGGGAATAGCACCTACATTATTACTCAGATTCCTTCATCCTCTGTCCCTAGTTCTTCAAATGTTCACCCTCCACCTTATTCACATGGTCCTTCGAGTCGGCACATGGCTATGAGTCAGGTCCGTACTGCAGTTACTAGACCGATTGTGTCTCAGGCTTACATACTGCCCTTTGCTTTGAGAGGTTATGTTCATGCTTCTAGAGGTCATGTTACTACTTCCGGGGTGTATATCCCTACTTCCAGTATGTATATTCCTAATTACATGAAGCATCTTCCTACCTACGAAGTGTCTCATGGAACATCGCATGTGATGACTTATAGACCTTATCATGGGACGCAATATGGACAGGTTTCTTCACCTTATGGGGGTGGGTATCAACAACCTGCTTACTCTCCTAATTATGGCTTTGTAGCTCCTACTAGTCAAGGTCCACCACACTGTGGTGCTTCCACGCCACCCTATACGAGTCATACGGGAGGAGGGCACTATGGCCAAGGCCATGGTGGTAATCAGACCTATATGAATCAGGGAGTGGTCCATTGACCTCATCATCCTAGGCTCCCTTTCCTCGCGACGCTCAATCTTCCTGACTTGTCAATATTGACGAATGATCTTGTAGCTCATGACCTGACTTGGCCAGCTGTCCCTACCAAGATTCCTTTGGAAATACCTAATTTTGAGGGAAAACCGGGAGAGGATCCAAGCGAACACGTTACTACATTTCACCTATGGCGCTCTTTGAATTCCTTACATCAAGACTCAATCCATTTGAGACTATTTCAATGCACCCATACAGGGCCTGCCATGAAATGGTATATAGAGTTACCTAGGGGAGCTTTCGCTTTGTTCGATGACCTTGCGATGACTTTTCTTAACCACTTCCAGCTACCAGTGCGTTATGACATTGGTACTGAACTATTGTCAACATTTTGGCAAGATAAAGCCACACATATCTCTGATCACATTCAAGAGTGGCATAGACGAAAGAGGTTAATTAAAGCCTTTATACCGCCGAAGTTCCTCCTCGAGTGGTTCCTCAAGTCATTATTGCCGTATATAGCGAAGGATGTTTCTACATCCAGAGTGTAGAATGAGGAACAAGTGATTTTTAGGGCATAGGAACTGGACTTGATCTATGCTTAGTCCTGTTTGTTATATGAGATTATTCCCAATGCTCTACGTTCCAGTTTCAACCCCAAAGTCAAACCTGGACCACATGCCGATGGCATTGTGGGTTGTGTAAGTGTGAAACCTGGAGATTCGGTTGCAAAACAAGTTAGTCAATTTTCAATCGACCAATCTGCTTCGGGACAAGCTATGGCTTCATCTCAACCTGCCCAAACGGTGAGTGTACTTTCTGTGCAATCGTTGGACCAGAAGGGTAACTAGCAGCCCAGACGGAATAGAAAAAAGGGTAAAAATAATTGTAAGGGTGGGAATAAGGATGAGAATGCTAATAGTAATGAAAAGAATAGCCAAAATGCTGGGGGGGACAAGCAAGCTAAACGTAAGGTTAAGTTCCCTTGCAAGTTATGTAAGGACAATCACCTCACTTACTTGTGCCATCGTATTGAGGAAGCTTTGAGATTCTTGGCATAGGGCCCAACTGTGCTAACTAACCCTTTACCACACAATCAAAATATGAACTCAAAGTCCCATGACCATTCTGGTGATGATCATGATCCGCTGGAGAGTAGTGGTCGTGGGTGCATTAACATGGTCTGTGCTGCGAAAGTTATGACTCGTGCAAAAGATTATGGTTCGTCACAACCTAGCCCAAGAAAAGAGCCTGATCCACTAGGGTCCCCTTTGTGTATTGAGAAACCTATGGATAAACCTGAGACTGCACCTTGCATTCCTAAAGGAGTCTTTAAGTGTTCGGGGCATAATCCAAATGCCCAAGCTGCCCAGAACTATTCAGTTGTCGAGGATTTGGGCCACACTCCTTGTGCGATGTCTGCATTGGAAGTGCTTCAGAGTTGTCATTCGCAAAGGAAGGCGTTGCTTTCTACCCTTGGTGTGAATGATGATGATTCTTCCTCTGTGATTAAATTTGAAACCGCAGGACTTCAGTCTCGCTTTCCCTACTATGTGTATCTTTTGATTCACGTAGAATGTCTTAATATGATTGTCAAGCACACTGTGATTGACGAGGGTGCTGTTGCTTCTGTGATGTCTTTATCCTATTGGAAGGGTCTGGGTTCCCCCGAGCTGTCTAAATCAGCAACCATGTTAACTGCGTTTGATGGGAGATCTTTTAGGCTGCACGACATCCTTCCTTCCCTTAAAGTCCATTTGGGAGGGAAGACCATTGCGATAGAGGTCGAGGTGGTTGATGCACCCCTTGACTACAATCTCTTGCTGGGTAGGAACTAGATGTATAGTATGCAAGCTATTGCTTCTTCCCTATTCCATGTTGTATGCTTTCCACATAACAGGAAGATCGTAACAATTGATCAAACAACATTCAAGAATCCATCTGTTACTACATCTTTGGGAGCTTCGATCCCGATCGTTGAACATTCTTAGCTAGAAACTGGGAGTGTGGGTGTAGGCCTGTATCCATCCCTCATGGGAAGATTTAGTTATCCTGCACCAATCCTTATGATAGGATATAGTCCCGATGAGGCTTCGACATCTACAAGATCGATGTCTTTTCGCATGAGTCATATGGAAGATCCTTGGATTATTCCTACACCGAGTACTTCGAGTGAGCCCTTCGTGATGGATGTGTTATTTCCTGCAACTATGATAGCTTATCAAGATAATCTCATGTGTGTTGCAGAGCCTAGTCCTTCCTCTTCGCGGATAGAGGAGGAGGACCCTTATGTGCTGCTGGCATGGGAAGTACAATCTTCTCACGCACATGACTGCATTGATACAGTTTTCCCTTCAGATGAAGTGATTATTGAGGCTATGTCAGGATTTGAGCCACCATGGGAGGAACTCCATCATAGATCATACTTTCTTCCAGAGCTTGACTGCTTGGAGCATGAGGATTTTAGGGTGGTTCTTAGTCAGAGAGTTGGTAGTCCTATGATTTGATTAAGCTTTCCTGGTCCGATGGCTGATGGAAACATGGTGAACATATCTTCAACAATTCCTATCAACATCTCTCGCAATCCTGGAACGATATGGAATGTCTATATTGGGGCGGAATGTTCCCATGCTGAGGTTCTAGAATACACCGAGCTATTTAAGGAATTCCATGATATTTTTGCTTGGTCTTACTATGAGATGCCAGGTATTGACCCTCATATTGTCAAGCACGAGATTAAGACTTACCCCAATGCTAATCCTGTTCGACAACGTTTACGTGCGGTGAATCCTAGGAAAGCACCCGCGATTAAGGCAGAGATAGAGAAGCTATTGAAAGCCGGTTTCATCTATCCCGTTCCCTTGATGGAGTGGGTTTCAAACCCCATTTCGGTGGATAAGAAGCAGGGAGTGATCTGCATATGTACCTATTTCTGCAATTTGAATCATGCCTGTCCTAAGGACAATTTCCCCACACCATTTATTGATCAGATTTTGGATAAGTGTGCGGGTAGCGAGGTGTTTTCCTTCGTGGATGACTTTTCCAGATATAATCAGATACAGATTAAACCTGAGGACCAACATAAGACTACATTTATCTGTCCTTGGGGAACATTTGCATATCGAAAAATGCCTTTCAGCCTTAAAAATGTCGGAGCTACATTTCAGTGGGCAATGACCTTGATCTTCCATGATCTCAAGTCAGATATCGAATTTTTTTTAGATGACCTTGCTACTCATTCTTGCATGAGAATGCGTCATCCCTATCACTTGAGATTGGTATTCGAAAGATGTCAGCACTATTCGGTTAGATTAAATCCTCATAAGTGCATCTTTTGTGTGAATTTAGGTCATTTGTTAGGATTCATCATTTCTAAAGAGGGTATAAGAGTCGACCCTTTGAAGGTTGAGGCAATACTTCAATTGTCTCCCCTGAAGAATATTTTCCATCTTCAGTGTTTGCAAGGCATGGCAAACTTCTTACAAATATTTATTGTCAACTTTGCCAATTTGACTAGAGGCTTCATGCATATCTTGAAGAAGGACACAACCTTTTATTGGGATGAGCGAACCCAGGAGTCCTTCGAAGCACTCAAGTGAGCCCTAGAATCGACCCCAATGATTAGTCCCCTAGACTATAGCCATGATTTTCTATTATACGTGGCCGCGTCATTAGAGACGATTGGTATAGTTTTGGTTCAAGAGGATGAGGAGCTCCAGGAGCATGTCATATATTATTTAAGCTGGAACCTTAGTGACACAAAGATTCATTATTCTCATGTCTAGAAGCTTGCTTTATCTACCATACATGCGGTTCAGTGGTTGAGACATTATATTCTCCTTCACCAGTCCTTGGTTGTAGCCCATGTCAATCCATTTCAATTCATCCTCACCAGAAGGATGATTGGGGAAAATATAATAAATGGATTGTCATTCTGCAAGAATTCGATCTCGAGTTTGTTTCGGCAAAATCGAAGAATTCTTTAATTTTTGCAGAGCTTATATCGGATTTCTCGAGCGAGGACGAGGAGTTGGTTTGTGAAGATACATTTGTCGATGAACACATCTTCTTAATCTCAATGTTAGACCCATGGTATGGGGATATCATAATATATTTACAAACATTGAATATCCCTACTCACCTCTCGCGAGATGAACGACGATGATTACGTCACGTCTCTAAGAAATACCTCATAGTGGATAACACTTTGTACCGCCGTGGGGTATATTCCATTTTACGACGTTGTTTAACTCATGAGGAGGCTGAGGTAGTGCTGAATGATTTCCATGGAGGGGCATGTGGTGGTCATTTATCTGGGCTTTCTACAGCTCAAAAGATTTTAAGAGCAGGCTATTTCTGGCCGTTGATCTTTAAGGATTGTGTTGATGCGGTCAAGAGGTGCCACCTTTTCCAGGTGTTTGCATGTAATATGAGCTCGAAACCTGCCTCGTTACATCCCATTATCATTGCCGGTCCCTTCACTAAGTGGGGGCTCAATTTTATGGATTGCAACCCAGCTTTGGCTGGGGGGCACCATCATATTATAGTGGCTATTGATTACTTCACGAAATGGCTTGAGGCTATTCCTACAGTAAAATCCGATGGTGAGACAGCTTCCCACTTTGTATTCAACCAAAATATTACTCGGTTCAGGATTCCGAAAGAGCTTGCCACTGACCATGGCTCACACTTTCAGAACCGTATGATGGAAGAGTTGGCATCGAAGTTAGGGTATAAGCAAGATCATTCCTGTTCTTACTAACCTCAAGCGAATGGACAGGTAGAGGCAGTGAATAAATCACTCAAATCCATTCTCCAACAAACCATTGCGCAAAGCAAGAATAATTGGCACATCATGTTATATCCTGCTTTATGGGCATATCGAACCGCTGTTAAGACTCCACTGGTTTTTCTCCATATCAACTTGTACATGGAGTGGAGTCGATATTGCCGGTTGAATGCAAGATTCCTTCTTTGAAGCTAGCCGTAGAAATCTTACCGGACACTTCACCATTGGAGGAGCATTTGGTTCACCTTGAGTAGTGTCGGGATGCCCTGGTGGCTCTAGAAGTCAATAAACGTTGCGTAAAGGCCCAATACGATAAGTCTGTCCACCCAAGGTCGTTTAGTGAAGGAGACTTGGTCCTTTTGTGGGATCAACCGAAAGAACCCTTGGAGGTAGGGAAATTTAATCCTATGTGGCGTGGTCCTTACGTGGTCAAGCGTGTGTTAGAGAAGGGTGTGTATGAGTTAGTGGATTACAAAGGAACGGCCTTGGCGGAGCCTAGAAATGGGCTCTATCTTAAGAAATACTATGCATGATCTTCATCCAAGGCTTCTTATTATATATTATTTTACAATTTTGAATAGTTAGGTCTTTTTCTTATCATGATCAGGTTTGTGATTAGTTTCCATTTTTTTTGGCAGATGTCAATGGAGTCTTCCACCTACATAGGATTCGTGGATGGTGCAAGCCGTCACACTCAACACTTAGCCTCTGCTACTTGGGTGATTTATACTCCTATGGGTCAGGTACTGTCTTCAAGAGGCATATGTCTACAGCCATATTCTAACAATATTGCTGAATACAGTGCCTTTATCGAGCTTCTATAGGATGCCATTTCAAATGGTGTTCTCTCTCTTGAGGTACGTCTTGATTCAGAGTTAGTAGTGTCACAGCTCAATGGTTTGTACCATGTTAGAGATCCGACGTTATTGAGAAGATTCTTATGTGTGAGATTGTTAGAACGACAATTTGACAATATAACATATATACATATTCCAAGAAATAATAATCAAGTTGCTAACTCATATGCTAACTATGTGTTAGATTGGCATTTTATTTCATTCACAATAAATTAATCACAAGCACAATTTTTACACTTGTAAATAAATAAACGATCACCATAACACTTTTTATATACATCCAAAATGTGATAATACATAGTGTCATGATACAAAATTGGGGCTTTCGAGCCAGCAACATATAATACACGGTAGTACAAAATGTATACACTCCCAGGTGTCTAATCCTATGGAGGAGGAGGAGGGTTTTGATCATGGAAGGCCACTACGGCTCTAGCTAGTCGTCAAAATAATCACACCCATGCTTGTGGTACACCCACCACCTGCTGCTGCATAGCCTCAGGCAAGTCCTCAACTTGCACCATGGGAACCCTATGTGTTAGTCTCACAAAATTGGTATGAATGCTCTGGAGCATCCACTCCACATCCACACCCATGATGTCATCTCCTCTTCCCCTCTGTCTATGACGAGGGAAGACCTCTGGCCACCGTGGTCCCACATATGCACACAAATGGTATATGTCACTGTGTATTGTCACGCAAAAATATGTCTTTTTGATTCCATATAATCAAGAAAACACAAAAAAATAAATAACTCAAAAGATTTAAAAAGGTAGGGTCGAGATTCATTACCTATATCGCCATATGTCAATCCTGGTGGTAGAGGCATGTTCGGGTCCCCCCGGAAATCTATCCCTGCATAGGGGTAGTCATCAATGGAAACTATCTGTCGTCACCACCACAGAAAGAAGTCAACTGGATATGAGTTGGCCACCCTACCACCCCCTAGTTTGCGCATAGCATTTGCCCAACGCCATTGGGTCGGATCTCGAACTCCGTGAAGAGGAACGCCCACTCTGGGGCTCAATCCTGGAACACGCTCAAAGAAAAACGTGGTCAGAATACTGTTGAACCCAAAGTTCTGCACTCTACCTGCCTTACACTCACTGAGATGATGTTTCATGTTTCTCAGTAGTGTAGTGCTCTAGTCATAAATCATGGGTCTCATGCACTCCACTACATAGAACATCAGAGGCTGTGAGGCCTAGTGGAGTGAGGCCAAGCCTGCTATCCTGCCCAATTTCAATAGTATGGCCTTAAGGCCCAGCACCTGTATAGCGTTGGTAGGGACCTGACTCCCCACCTTCTCTGTGTTTGGATAGCAGTACACCGCAATTTACTTGTTGATAGTTAGGCCACCTCCTGGCCCACCACAAGAACAAAGGTTCACCACTTCCCCTCATCTAGAAAGCCCAGTAATGAAGTATATGTCCTCCACCTCTATGGTGAGGGACATCCCATCTATCTAGGAGGACTCTGAGTCTGGATCCCAGTAATCCACCAGCATCTGTAATAGTCTTGGTTTGGCCCTCAAACCACTAAGACACCAAAACTTGTAGAGTCCACATGCACGTAGAGCCTGTTGAGCCATTAGATCGGCCCTTACTGCTTCCTCTACCTCACCATGTTCACGCTCTCTCCACTCTAGGACCATCCTGCACAAGAAATTGCAAATTTTCCCATTAGATTATTGAAAAAACCTTATGCGCGGCCTCATACGCAACTGTTTTCAAAACAGCCGCATATATATGCAGGTTTGAAGTCATTTTCCGCGTATATCTAGCCCTATACGCAAAAAAACCTCGATTTTTGCGTGGACCGCAATGCCCATTTTAGGTTGGCCTAGAAAGCTTAATTGACCATGGAATTTCATGAAAATTGCATCAAAATGAAAGAGAGGAGCATGGGTAAATACCTAGAAGAAACGGTAGTAGATTTCACCGGCTGGATCTCCTCGAATTCGCTGTTGAAAATCAGAGCTCAAATGGGTAAAAGTTTCAAATGTTTTATAATATTTTGAATTGTTTACTATTTATAGAAAATTTTCAAATATTTAAAATTTTTTACCCCCTTTCCTATAGTTTCGACATTTTCTAACCATTTTGGACCGTTTTTTACATAATTCATGATGTAGAGGACCTTTTTTAGTGTCGTTTCAGCCATTGGATTGACTCGTTCATGCCGATCTCAGGTATCATGTAAAAAATGGCATATAGGGTAGGTTTCATCACCATTTTCATTTTGCATAACCTTATGACCATCTCATCATGACCTTAGGTACGAACCCACTCTGTTATGTCATGGAACCTTCTTGATGTTTTAGAAGTGGCATGATAGGAGTGGTAGAGCTTCACCTTACATGGGTACCCTAGTTAGCACCTTATTTGCATTTGGTGCCCATGCTGATGTTTTCTCTTTTAGGGTGTGGGAGCTCGTTGTATAGTACTGCCATGACATTTAGCAAGAGCCTCATACTCCTCTTGATCTTTTGCTGGCCTATTTCCCTCAGGACTCCCTCATGTCAAGTTGTGAATGAATTATCATGAGCTTTTCCTGCCTTATTGAGATTTATGCCGGCTCCCCTGACATTGAGTTTCATCCATATAGCCCGATCTTGTCTCATGTCTAGCCATGCAGAGCCATTTTTTATATCCTTCACAGCTTGTTTCCCTTTTTACCGAGAGGGGATTTTCCCCCGAGTGTCGATATCCTACACATGTATCCTTGCATTAGGAATAGGTATGTTCCACTGCTTGGAACTAGTTTGTTTTCCCTTATGAGACTCATCTCCTCCTAGTCTGTAACTATAAATCCATTTTATTCTTTTTCAAGCTTTTTAAATAATTGAAAAAGTCCAAAAAAATTAAAAAACCAAAAAGCCGAACAAGGAAAGATGTTATCTTCGGCAGCTGTCGAGTTGTGTCGCCTTCGAATAGAGCACTGTATATCACATCCATTGGTTGGGTTATAGTTTGACTTTAGGAGATGTACTCGTTGATCTGAGTTTATCTCCACCGACTAGTTAAGCTTCCAGTCCCTATGGAGCCTTTGTCGATGCCTCCTGTGTCGCAGAGATTTCCTAGTTTGTATATCGATTCTATGCTGCCTTTATTCAGTCACCATACTCCATTATGCTCTTGTTTGAAGGAAGTTGAATCCTGAGTTGGCCATTCCTCAGTTCTCTTGACTTTGCATGTCGGCCATTCCCAGTACAGTTACTAGTTTGTGCACCTTATGATCGAGTCCTTCCACATTATACAGCTTTGCTGAGTACCTCGTGTTGGATGATGGGGGATGCCTTAATGCCCTCCTTCCAGCAAATTTCATCCCATTGACTTCAGATCATTTATTCTGGGATTGGAATCTAGAGTCATTTTGAGTGCCTTGAGACTTACAGTCATCAGTGGCAAGTTCTCTAGCCATCGACAGTCTTTGGGAATACATCAATGTCCCCTGATCAATGGATCCTCTCAAGTGTTTGACCTCAATACATTTATTCACACTTGTTAGTATGCACTCTAGTACCTTGATTCCCATTTTCATTATCGGTGGGTGATCTTGCGTCTGTTAACGGTATACATTAATGACCGGTAATCAAATTATGGACTACTATGTTCGACCTCGACACCTCTATTCGCATAGTAGGACATGTACTTGTAGCAGTTTGTGTAGAAGACTTTCCATATTGGTGGCATCTTTTATATGCTACCTCCTTGATTGTTCCAGTGTTCATGATATTTCAGCTCTCGTGACTTGATCCTAGTATATGTCAGATATTTCCAACCACTATGGAGATCTTGATCTGTTATATATCTTCAGCCATTATGGAGATCATGGTCCTTTATATATCTTCATCATGGGGATTCTGATCTATGTATATTGTACATGGCAATGACCACATATGTGATATCTTGTATCATGCCTATTCATGGCCATTGTACTCTTATGTATCCGGGACTGCTATATGTATTTGCAGTTATGTGCAGAGTTGTATTATTGTACTATGATGATTGGGTGGCTAGTCTTCCATTTGGGATCCTTCATCACTCCACTTCTGGGATGGACTTATAATGTATTTCGGCCATCGTGTGACCCCTTTGACCTCACACATTAGGGGGCATCTGTTATAGCTGATTTCACCACTCCAGGTGAATCACACTTTGTATGGCCTTCCCCTGTCCCGTTGCAGAGTCCTTAGACCCCATGGACCATTTTTTGTCCTTTGATGTTTCCCTGACCATCCCTAAAAACATGTGAAAAATGATACATGTGACTTTTAAACCTATAAGCGCATATATACGTGGTTTTGACCACTAAAACCGCATACATCAGGATGTGTACAAAATCCAAATCATTTTGGAGTTTTCCTTGACATGGATCCAACTCACTTGACTCCTGGCCTTCCATATGCCTTGAGATCGCTCGGATTTGACCTTTCATTACCCCTTTGAAAAGCTATATAAGGAGCTCCTTGGTACATTGAAGGCATAAGAGAGAATTGAGAGCAAAGAAATTATAGTCCATTGTTGCTGGAACTTATGCTTGAGTCTGCATCCCTTTATCCCTTGGAGCACTATTGTGTTCTTCCCAAGCTTGCCTTTTGCTTGTGAGCTTTCTATCTAGAGGTGGAGGATTGAAGTGGTGGAGGCCCATGTGGGGGATTCAGTTTCTCCGGTTCGCAGACGTGCCAATAGAGGTTGTATCTTGTAATCTCTGATTTATATTACTAGAAATATATTTTCCTGTCCAATAATGTGTGTTTGAATGAATATTTTATCCATTGGGTTATGTCAAATCCTTATACATTATTGATTATATATGCTAGAATAGATCTAACACCATGATACATAGAATGCTTGTATTGTTTACTTGTTGTTGAGGAAGTAATCTATCAATTCAAGCTGAAGTTGGAAATTTCAACGGGGATCTACTTCAACCGTCCAGAATAAGGTACAAGGTTTGATCCTTTAGTGTTAGACTTTTAGTTTCTATTGCATATTGGAAAGGATTGATTTCTAGAGTCAAGCTTTCTGTTGTAGTACCCCAAGCCATAGGAATTTCTCTCCGTAACACTAAGTGCTAAGATAACCTCCAAATAAGGTGTGCCAAGCATAGCACCCCAAATGAAGTACCTATTCATATAAGTTTTTATTTTGCATTCCCATGCTTTATTTATAGTGGGTGCACCGTTTAGTTGCATGGAACTACTTTTATGGTCATTTGTTGGACGTTAATATTATTATATGATTGCATCTATCTTGTGCTTTAAGGCATCTTATAGATTCATGATTGTCACTATTCAGTCAGAATTTATTTTAATTTGAAATCATGCAATGACTCAATGAAACTGATTATATTATGATTGAATACAGAATCCGAATAATCAAAACTACAATAATAAGACTGTTAAGCAGCACTAATCAATATCATCAAGCATGAAATTATCATACATATATTCAATGGTATTGTGTAAGTTAGTTTCCTTTGGTCTGTTCCATGGAGGCATCTAATCCAGAAGATACAAGTCTCGCAGAACGTTTAGTAACAAATTGATGATTGAGGAATGTGAAAAAAATGGAGATTCAAAAAACTTTCTAAATCTGCATAACAAATCTCTCCATAAACATAGCTCACTAAACACATTGACTATTGGAAATATCATAAAGGAGATTCTTCTATGAATATTTACAGTAAAAAACTAACAAAGCAAATTGAACATCTCTTTTTTGGAAACAATGAAGAAAAAAAGAGTGATTTACAATATATCTATAGACTGAATACGTTTTTTTCTTTTTATTTTTTAATAAAACCTGAGATCTAATATCTATTTTTGGATGTGGATGCAATATTTTATTTCAATGCTATATGTCATTTATGGTATCATTGTGGTCCTTGCCATTAAATATGGTAAAATAAAACTTTTTAGAACTCTCGGAAATACTGTCATTTTCAAGAAATACCTAGGAGATAGGACATAAATGTTTCTCAATGGTTCCTTTTTGGGGGAAATGTTGGGAATCATTTTCAAAATTTTTCACAAGCATTTATTTGGTGTCCCCACTTTGCACATGCTTCCTCGTTGTCATCTTCTTGTAGCTAGAAACATTGAGAGTATAACACGGTTTTGGTTCCAAGGCAAAGACTTAGTGCCACCAGGAAATCCAAAATCTCAATCCCATGTGTTTTTTGTTGCTGTCAAAATATCAAGAATGTCTTGTTTTTTTGATGAAACATCTTGATCTAAGTTTGATTGCTTTAAGTTCAAATGTTAACATTAGATTCCTTTAATCAACATAGATAGAGTTGGAAGTTCAATAATCAATAGTTCTGTGACAGGTGCCCAAGAAAGAAAGGATAGTAATGATTATGATGTAACCTAAAAATAAATCAATTGTTTAATTTACTAAACATCACAGGTTGTTTTGAGTAGATAATATTTCTTATCTAGTGTCTTTTTAATCTGGAAAGCCGCTTCATAGTTTTTCCCTTTTTAGTGGAAGTTTCTTTGATTGTACCTCTTGAGCTACTTGCCTTTTGATGTTGAGCAATTAGTCTTGAGAAATTACAATAATACTGAATTTTTTTTTGAAATCCTTATTAGGGATGACTCCTGAACTTGGTCAAAGTTTGTTCATTTTATAAGCTAAATGATGGCCTTCAACCACTATTAGGACTATGCAAAGTTATTAAAAATTAAAAGCAAGGTGTTCTTCTATTGATCATTTGTTGGTACTCTTACAGCTTGGGGTTGATGAGATGGTTTGTGTCATGTACATGCCTCAAATTGACATGGAAAAAATTACCTAAATTAATACAAAAATAATTCTTAAACCTTGTATCTTTTAATCGGTGAGATGTTTGCACCTGCTTTTCTTGATATCTATATAATTCCATATAGGATTGTTTGTGTGATAAAAACTATTTATATTAATTTCTAGGAATTTTTAATTTGTTATAAAATCATGAATTTTCCATAAAACTAGGGTGAAATTGTTTTGTTATTCATTGTTATTGTGTGGTTGTTTGCAGTTTGTTTCAGGATGTAAATATACTTTTTTCTCCCTCTTTAACAGGGTGTGATACTTTGATTAATGTCCTCTTTAATTATTTTGATCTTTGGTTGCAAATATGGGATATAAACATGGAATCTTGACTAGTAGCAACATTCAGAGTTCATGAATATCTATGACCCAAGGTGAGGGCCTGTATAATTTGAGTTTATATAGTATGGTAAATTTCTAGCAAAATTAATTGAGCATTGGATATGCTTTGAGTTTCATTATCATGTTATTAATTAATTAATCTATAATATTTTTATAACTTCTAGAATGTAAAATCCTAAAATAGACAAATTTTTCTCAATTTGACACTGAAATCCAATGGAATCGACCTCTCCTTGAACACATTACTAGAAACATTTTTGCACAAATCCCTCATCATTTTTCTTTTGAAAACTAATTGATGAGTGATAGCTAGATTACATTAGTAATAGGTTTTATTGTTACAAATTTTTTTTCTTGATAACATTAGACACAAATCCCATCCACTAACCATTATCAAATGTATAGAAAACACTTTAGGCACTACATTTAGTTTGGTTCCAATGACCCATTAGTAATAGTAGTGGATTATTATTTATTAAATACTAAAAATAGAAACTAGGTGGAATTTTTCAGTAGAAATTAAATTACATCCATTTATCTTGCGGACTCCTCAAAATGGATGTTTTGGATTTCTTTGTGGTTGGTTTTCCACATTGTAATGAATTAGTGGTTCCATCAAATTAGATTATCTAGAAACCACCATTCTCATATGAGTATATCAAACTATTGAATTGAATGGTTAAGGGATTGATTGACTTATGATGACCACGGTGACTATTGGGAATTTATTTTTCATTTAGTTAACCCATATGAAAGTGTTGGCTAAAGATTAGCCTCTCATGAAAACAAGTCATAGACCATGAATTTAATTGACCAATCAATTCCTATGATAATTAATTGATCATATCACTTGAAATCAAATTCAAAAATACAAATATGCATAGTAGACATAACAATTAAACACATTGTAAAAAAATAATATTCCCTAGAAACCCAAATGGGAAAATTGACAATGGTTGCTAGATAAATTTGATCAAAATATCATGTTATGAAGGAAATACATGGCTCTAGTGCATCCTTATTTATTGGACATTAAAAATCCCTTTAATAGTCTCATTACAAGCATATGTGTTAGAGTTAGAGCAATGAAAAGGCCAAGGGATTGAAATTTCAATTCCCATCCCACCCTTTTTTTCCTCTCCTATTTTGTTTTTTTGTCATAATTCATTCACTATTTTCTTTTCCTTTGTCTTATTTAACTCTGCATTGCATTGTTTTTATATCTGATCTAACCTTCATGAATTTCCAAATTACATTACATGTATGAGTCTTACAACCATTTCATGATTTAGATCCTTTTGAGATAAATTTGATAGGGACCCCTAACCATCAATTATTTTTTAAATTACTCACAATCGTCGCATTTTCAATGACATAAGCACTTTATCTAATGAGGTTACCATACAACCAATGGAAAAGACGTTAAATATTTGTGTATATTTTTGTTGGATATTCATTGGATTTCTAATGATGATATGTCGGTTAAATGACATAGTGAGTGGATTATGTTGTCGGTTTATCGACATGTCTTTCGTCGCATTTATGATGAAATTGTTGGAAACTGATGTCAAACATAAGTACTATATCCAACGAGGCTGCCATAAAACTAATGGCAACGACATTGTATGTGTATATTTTTTCCAGAAAGCCTCAAATTTTTTATGATTATATGTCGCTTAACCAACACCATTACTAGATTATATTTTCTGTTAATAAACATAGTGCCCATCACATTTTTGACGACATTGTTGCAAATTAATGTCAGTAAATCAATTTTATGTGTGTTAGATATTCGATGGGATATCATTGGATTTACTTGTCATTCATGCGACTAATTGTTGTTGTATTTATGGAAGGTTGTTGTAATTGTCGGATATCCGATGCAATTCTACTGACGTTTAAAAATAGACCACTTTTTCAGATGTTAGATGGAGTCTTATTGAAATTCAGAAAAATATGTTGTCGGATTTTGGGTTCAAATTTACTTGTGTGATGGTAGGTATTTTAAGAATGGTTGGCCTGATGGTAATTGCAAATATGATTCATTAACACATCATAATTATTGAAGGTTGATTAGTCAATCTCTAGAGGTTTTGGTGTGGTATACTTCTTCTTAAAGAAAGGTTGGAAAGGATTCTAACCAAAATATCCCTCTCTAGAGTTCTTATTTAGATAAACATTTCCATTCGAGAGATTCTTAACCAACTTGAGAACACTTCCTAGAGTAGTCTGATTATATTCAACCTGTTTAGTTAACAACAGGTGTTTCTTGGAAGAAAATGAAACTTTGTGGTCTTCCCCTAATGAATTACTGGTCAAACTAGACATTTCAATTTCTATCTATTTTTCTTCTTTGAAATTTTTTTTCTAAAGTAACTTTCCCAACCCTTTTTACAAACATGCCCAGTGAAGGGTGTAATATTGAAGTGTAATATTTGACAATAAATGTCTGATTAGGTTGGATATTAGAAAGGAATTTGTTTAATACGGTGGAAAATTATTGGATCCAATGTTTATTATTTTCCTTTGTTTCCATTTTAAGAGCCAACTAGCCTCTCATCAAAGTAACATGGATATTTTCTTCCTCGAATTTACTAACAAAAATTTCTCAAAATCATTCCAATTAGTGATTGCTCATGGAGATAGACTAAAATACCATGTATATTCCTTGTTTTTTATCGTAAAGGGGAATAATACACACACAACATCTTCATTATCTACATTCATTCATCTAAGGGATAGATAGAGAATCTTTATATGATCTTCAGGACTACATCCTTTGTCAAGATCAAATCTTGGGAGGATCCACTCAAGGTTCTTAAATAAATGATTAGGCTATTAAAAAATGTTCAAATCACCTTGAGATCTTCATACATGTAATTGATTATGCAACATGTTATGGATGACTAGAGGTGATCCCGGGGGCACATGAATATGAAAATACTGAGGTGTCTCAAGAGGTGAAGGATCAATCTGACTCAAAATTTTCAATAATTTCTTGTATATTCAAGTCAATTAGGTCTTCTAGGGTATCTAACAATACTACTTTCCAAATTTGAATATATTTTCCCAATAATCACGATGTTAGGGTAATAATGGAGATATAGGCAATTGTCCAATCTATTTAATGTAAGACCCAGTGAAATGTTGTATTCACTTCTAGATTTGCAATTGTGATTATGTATTCAAAGGAAGAGTTGGGTTATTCTAACTTGGTTGTATTTCCTTGAAAGCCAGTCTCAATTTGAAAATTGGAACCTTGTGTGGATGGGGTTTCAGACTAAGTATCTCTATGTAGAGGTCCAAAAAAATATCTACATTAAAGAGAAGTTCCCCTCCTAGCCATACAATGGCCACCCTCCTTCTAGCTCCAAACGTGTTTGGCACCGATACTAGGGGTTCCTCCCAGTGAAAAGGACCAATCAGACATTAAACCATATGAATTAGGAAACTCACCTATATTTTTTCCCAGCAACCATTAGTAGTTTAGTTTTACCAATTCCATACTAGTGTGTCATTTATATTTTATTAGGGGGATGAGATGCAAAGGATGCTCTATATCAAATGGAAGATGCTAAAAATCAAAACCTATGTTATCCTACGCTCATTGCTATCCTAGCTAGGAGTTGTTTTAACAAGCAAGCAATAGAAAAACATCCATATGACACATTTCAAGTTCAGTTAGTTGTTCTAGAAATTCAAGGAAATAAATAAGCAGGTTGATGTGCGTATTAAAAATATTTTCTCCTCTATTTTGTTGGAGACATTTACCACCATAAACACTCATTTTGGTCAATTTGGCCTAGTTAAACCACTATCCTAAGTTTTATTGACTTAATTGACATCAGAGGAGCACTGTGTGACATCAGCATGAGCACACCCTTTCCTACCTTCAGTCAAGGAGGCCAACTAAGCCTTCTCCTTCATTTGGGGAGGCTAAATGGAGCACTCCGAGGGTTATCTAAGTGTCATAAATGCACTTAATTGATAACTGATGGTTACAATCAGTTAAACAGAGCAGTGAATGATCCGTCGGACCTCAACTTGAGTGCATTAAAAGTTTTTAAAGAATGCGTTTATCAATTTGCTTTATTCATGAAACAGGATTAACATAAATTAAATGCTCAAAATAGAAATGAAAAGAAAAACTGATAAGCAGATGTGGGAAAAAAAACACAGAATCAGAGAGTCACAAACAGAAGTTGATAACGGAGTTCACCCCCTCCACTGGGCCACGTCTCTGGGTCCCTCTCCAATGGGTACTGATCCAATTAATCTCTTTAAAATGGTACAAAAATGGTTCTGAAATCAACTTCAGCAACTGTAAACATAATGTTGTACAAAGTCTTCAAGACCTCTCTTCTAGAAATTACAATTACCCTTCAAAAGGCAAAGAAAGCTAAAATTATAATAGAGAATGTCGACCTCCACAGCAACAACATCTGGACACTTCACGGCAAAAATCTTGGTCCTTCTTTTCTTTTATCTCTGTAAGCTTCTCATAACAGAAAAGCGATGCTCAGTGCTCTAAACAATATGACCCCCCCTTCACTATAGCCAGAATCATCTATTTAAGCGTTCAGTGGGAGGATAAGTATCGGGTTCGACTCGTCTGCTACCCGTCTTTTCATATTCCATATGCTATCTTTTAATTTCCATTGAAACGTTTCAACTGGTTGTACATATTACGTTACATTCATTTATGTTCTGCTAAATGTGGCAACGGTTCCCAATGGTTTCATCTAATACCATATATGGTATTGCTATCCCGCCACACAATGGATATCTGTCACATTTAGAGCTGTTCCAAATGTTACATCCGTTGTCGCAGCATATAACTAAACTTCGCAAATTTTGTAGCATACAAATGTCGCAGAAAAACATGACCGCGCACCCTCATCTAACCGCCAGAATAGTGCCATTTAACCGTGCACAAGACCGCTAGAGGGTATACACTTGACTGTGCGGGATTTTCATGAACCATTTGAGGTCCCCCCTTGACAGTGCGCAAGATCGCTAGAACGTTGCCAACTAACTACGCGAGCATGTTACAACCCATTTTATATTACCTCTTGATGGTGCACAAATTGTCAGATGCCAAGTCTTAACCGTAAGACTTGACCGTTCGAACCATGCGATGTTATGTCGAACCGCGCACCATGCGATGTTATGTCGAACCGTGCACCATGCGATGTTATGTTCTTTGAAACATAGATTAATAACCATTGTACCATATTGGATCAGTGTAATTTTTGAAGATGACTAATCCACCTGATCATTCCTCCCCACTGGAGAGCTTTTGGACCACCAAAATCCTGAGTCACTCTGCAAGTAAGTGAGGGTACAGCTCCCTCACTTTTCCAATCTCCATCCATCTTGCTTTGCTAGGATGCATGCCTTTAATCCCCACTCGAAGGTACTCAACATTCCCCCTTCATGAAGTTCTTACATTTCTGTCAAGAATAACATCATCCTGCAACTCTTTCATGTATTCAGGTGCCATATCATCAATTGAAGGAATCTGTATGTTAGTTTCCTCATCCATGATCATAGGAGGCTCATACAGTTTAATATTCTCAACAATGACAACTGAATAGATTTTCATGTATGGAGGTAAATTCAAGTGAAAAGCATTAGTACCAATCTTTTCTAGAATCTCAAAAGGACCATACCTGATAGGCTTAAGCTTTTTACCTTCACCTTTCATTCTTTCTTTGGTGATATGTAACCAAACTCTGTCACCAACCTGAAATTGATGATCAACTCGATGCTTGTCATCCATGGCTTTGTACTTTGCCTGGCTCTTCTCCAACTGTTCCTGAACTTCCTACTACACCGCTTGGATTCTCTGAATGAATCTTAGAGCTTTATCTGCATCATGATTTCCATCCACTGTATCTTTGCCAAAAGAGAAGTCCATCGATGTTTTTGGTATATAACCAAAACAAGTTTCAAAAGGAGATATTTTCATGGAAGAATGAACTGCATGATTGTAAGCATGCTATATATATTGCAACTGCTCATCCCAAAGTTTAGGATGTTTACTACAATATCCTCTGAGTAGCTGAGCCACTGTTTTGTTTACTACCTCTGTTTTCCCATCAGTCTGTGGATGAAAAAATGTACTTTTCTTAAGTTTAGTATCCATAAGCTCCCATAAAGTTGACCAGAATTCTCCCAAGAACCGGGAATCTCGATCAGATACAATAGACATGGGTAGCCCAAAATGTACCCAAATATTCTGAAAGAATAGATGAGCTGTTTGTTCAACAGTGATCTGTTTGTTACATGGAATTAAGATATACATTTTGTTGATATACATTTTGTTGAATCTGTCCACAACAACATATAGGTAATCATGCCCTTTTCTAGACATAGGTAGTCCTCCTACAAAGTCCATAGAAATGATTTCCTAGGGACAAGAAGAAACTGGAAGAGGTGTGTACAAACCCAATTTCCTATTGCTAGGCTTACTCGTTGCACACATAACACATCCTCGTATGTATTTAGCTACAGTTTCTTGCATCTGAGGCCAATAACAATGATTCTAGAATATTGTCAACATTTTACTTACACCAAAATGTCTTGCAATCAATGAAGTATGTGCTTCTCGGATCACATGCACTCTCTCTTTCTTTGGAATACAGAGTTTACCGAGATGATACAGGAGTTGATTATGCACATAATAGTTCTTTTCCTGTTTACCATGTGTCAGTGATGCATATACATTCTTAAAATCTTTATCTTCTGCATACTGTTCATTGTAACTTTCATGTGTTAATGAACTGTTCTGAAGAATGATTGAAGCGTTTGTAGGTGGCCTCAATAACATGTCTTCTATCTTATTATGGATTCCCTTTTTGTATTTAATTACAAGATGAAACTGTTGCAAGAATCCCATCCATCTTAAATGCCTACTTTGCTGTACTTTAGTTTGAGATTGCAGATATTGAAGTGGCTGATGATTAGTATGTATGACTGTTTCTTTTCCCATGATATAATGTTTCCACTTCTTCACACTCTGTACTAAAGCATACAACTCTTTGTCATAAATCGAATAGTTACTTACCACAGTAGAGAATGTTTATGAATGGTAACAGACTGGCTTCCTCCCTTGCATCAAAACGGCTCCCATGGAAAACCCGCTGGCATCTGCTTCGATCTCAAATGGTTGTTGCAAATCTGGCAACATTAGAACTGGTGCTGTGCTAATCCTTTCCTTCAAAGTGTCGAAGGCCCTCTGATTCTTGCCTCCCCACTGGAAAATTTCTTTAACGCTTGTCAACGCATGTAATGGAGCAGCAATGGAAGAAAACCCAGAAATGAATTTCCTCCAATACTGGACCGCACCCAAAAAAATTCTGATTTCAGTAACGGTGTTAGGCCATGGCCATTTTACAATGATAGCAACCTTGGCTGTGTCCACTCGCAGGTGGCCTCCACCAATAATATGGCCCAGATATACTAAAGAATTTTTTGCAAACTCACATTTAAACATTTTTACATAAAGTTTCTCCTTCCTCAGTACATCTAAAACTTTCTTCACATGTACAATGTGTTCCTCCTAGGTTTTTCTAAACACGAGGATATCATCCAGATATACAATTACAAAATCATCAATGAATGGACGAAAGACATCATTCATGACCCGCATGAAAGTAGCAGGTGCGTTACAGAGCCCGAAAGGCATCACAAGCCATTCATACAAACCCTGTTTTGTTTTGAAAGTTGTTTTCCAGGCATCATTTTCAGCAACAAGGATTTGATGATACCCACTACGCAGATCCAATTTTGTAAAGTAAGTTGCATGTTTCAACTGATCAAGCAAATCATCAATACGAGGAAGAGGATACCTGTTTTTAATGGTGATTTTGTTAAGGGCCCTATAGTCAATGCATATCCTCCAAGGTCCATCCTTCTTTGGAACCAAGACTATAGGAGAGCCACAAGGAGAAGTACTTGGCTTGATGACCCCCTTCTCAATCAGCTCCTGAACCTGCTTCTTGATTTCCTCATTCTGCATTACATACATCTGGTACATGGCTATGTTCGGGAGTGGCACATCCTGCTGCAAATGTATCTCATGCTGAATTTCTCTCTTTGGTGGTAACCCTTTCGGATCTTGAAAAAAATCATCATACTCAGAAATAATTTCAATCAGTTCAAATTTATGTTTAGGATCACATCCTTCAAAATATTTAGAGATCTCATCATGCTTCACCTTAACCATCATTAACACAAAATTCTTACTACCATTTACCAGCCTCTTCATTTGTCCTGCAGAGACTATTGCTAGATTTGTTTTTGTCTTATGTGCTAGTACAATATATTCCACACCATCTTTAAAAATATGATACTTATTCTTCTCTCTATAAAAGACTGCTTTCCGGTCATACAAATATGGACTCCCAAGTACAATTCCACAAATGTCAAGTGGTACTACATCCAATTCTACCTCATCCATGAACTTTCCAGTAATTGCAAACTTTAATACACATTTCTTTGTAACTTGCAATTGTGTATCATTAGTAACCCAACCAAGAGGATAGGGTTTTTCATGAGACATAGTAACTAAATGCAATTTCTTAACCACTTCTTCTTATATCATATTTACTTGTGAACCACTATCAAACAATATATCAATATTTGTGTGATTTGCAATGACACAAACATGAAACGGTGCATTTCTATTTTTATCATTTTGCTTAGAAGTAGATGGCAGATTTGTACTTGCACTAGAACTTGATTTTGCATCAATGGGAAGTGAGATACTTTTATTCTTACCCTGGATTCCGACAGCTGTAACCTTTGTTTCATCACTTGAGTCGGATCCCAAGTCTTAAATAACTACTGCAGTAGCTTTTGCTTTTCCTTTATCTTTGTTTCCTCCGTACTTCTTTGGCCTTAACTCCAGATGAAGTTTCCAACACTTAGAGACATCATGTCCCTTCTGACAATGCGAACATGTAGGCTTTTCACCCTCTTTCTTAACAGTAGCCATCTTCTTTTTCCCCTTATCTTTACCTTTCAATTTGCTGTCAAATTTAAATGATTTCTTCACAAAAGTATCATTAGCATGCTTACCCCTAGCTTCTAAATGTGTATCTTGAACACATACATCATCCAAATTACTGGGGTTAAACATCAACAAAGTATGTCTCAAATAAGAATGCATGCCACCAATGTACGTAAGAAGAGTTTCCTATGTATCTAATGAAACATTCAATGCAATAGCCCTCTTTCTAAATTCATGAGTATAGTCTTGAATATTTTGTCCTTTAGCTTGTCTAAACATTTGCCAACTCATGGTTAATTGTTGAATATGTCCTAAAGGATAAAATTGCTTCCTTAATACTTCAATGAATTCATTCCAAACTGAAATAATTTTACCGTTCCTTCGAAGATTTTGCTGAATCTTGCTCTCCCACCAAGTAAGATCCATACCACTCATTCTCAAAGTGGCCAATTGAATCCTGGAAGGGTCATCAGTAATGCCCTACACCCTGCAATATACTTCAAGCTGCTTGATCCAATTGTCTAACTTTTCAGCATCTAAATCTCCATTATAAATTGGCAATTAGAATAAAACATCCAATTTGAAATAAGGAATATTAGGATTTGCATTAGCATTATTTGAATGAGAAGCATGAGAAGAAGAGAAAGTTTGATTAGTATCAGGAGGATCACCATCACCTCCTACTCTTTTACCCTTTTCTTCCCTCTTCACTTCGGCATCTTTGGATGAAGATCCTTCTTCCTTTCTGCATGCTCATCAAGAAGAATTTCCATCATGGCTTTCATACTGATAAAAGCCTCCAAAAAATCAGTTTCAGAAATAACACGTTTTTCCCGTTCTATATGTCCTTCTTCTTCCCCTCGTGGAGAAGACATGGTTCTTGATAATGTTCTCCTTGAGCCAATCTCAGGATCTCTTTCAATTAATTCTCCTTCACCAAGATTTAACCTGGACCTGGTAAGCATTCACAAACTTGCACAAGCAGTTAACCTTCTCTGATACCATAATATGATCCATCGGACCTCAACTTGAGTGCATTAACAATTTTTAAAGAATGCGTTTATCAGTTTTCTTTATTCATGAAACAACATTAACAGAAATTAAATGCTCAAAATAGAAATGAAAAGCAAAATTGATAAGCAGATGTGGGAAAAAAAACACAGAATCAGAGAGTCACAAACAAAAGTTGATAACGGAGTTCACCCCCTCCACTGGGCTACGTCTCCAGGTCCCTCTCCAATGAGTACCGATCCAATTAATCTCTTTAAAATGGTACAAAAATTGTTCTGAAATCAACTTCAGCAACTGTAAACAGAATGCTGTACAAATTCTTCAAGACCTCTCTTCTGGAAATTACAATTATCCTTCAAAAGGCAAAGAAAGCTAAAATTATAACAGAGAATGTCGACCTCCACAGCAACAGCATCTGGACACTTCACAGCAAAACTCTCTGTGCTTCTTTTCTTTTATCTCTGCAAGCTTATCATAACAAAAAAGCGATGCTCGGTGCTCTAACCAATCTGACCCCACCTTCACTGCAGCCAGAATCATCTATTTAAGCATTCAGTGGGAGGATAAGTATCAGGTTCGACTTGTCTGCTACCCGTCTTTTCATATTCCATATGCAATCTTTTAATTTCCATAGAAACATTTCAACTGGCTATACATATTAGGTTACATTCATTTCTGTTCCACTAAATGTGGCAGTGGTTCCCAACATTTCCATCTAATACCATATATGGTATTGCTATCCCGCCACACAATGGATATCCGCCACATTTAGAGCTGTTCCAAATGTTACATCCGCTATCGCAGCATATAACTAAACTCCCCAAATGTCACAGCAAAATGTGACCACGCACCCTCATCTAACCGCTAGAATAGTGCCATTTAACCGTGCAGAAGACTGCTAGAGGGTATACACTTGACCGCGCGGGCTTTTCACGAACCATTTGAGGTTCCCCCTTGACGGTGCGCAAGACCGCCAAAACGTTGCCAACTAACTGTGCGAGCATGTTACAACCCATTTTATATTACCTCTTGAAGGTGCACAAAACGCTAAATGCCAAGTCTTAACCGTAAGACTTGACCGTTCGAACCATGCGATGTTATGTCGAACCGCGCACCATGCGATGTTATGTCGAACCGCGCACCATGCGATGTTATGTCAAACTATGCACTATGCGATGTTATGTTGAACCACGCACCATGCGATGTTATGTCGAACCACGCACCATGCGATGTTATGTCAAACCACGCACCATGCGATGTTATGTTCTTTGAACCATAGATTAATAACCATTGTACCATATTGGATCAGTGTAATTTTTGAAGATGAATAATCCACCGGATCAGTGAAGGTGCCTCCTTTCATTAAATTGATTATTTAATTAATATTTAATGAACTGGAGTCAATAGGGGTGCCTCCAACCACTTCTGATGGTCATTTACACTTCAATTAACCTCATCGGGGTTCATTGGATTCATTGATGCACTACCACTTGTTGGTTGGCTTGCAGTGACATGTTTCTAAGCTACTTTCAGTTAGACTCAGTCATTTATTGCACTCCGACTTCAATTAGGACTCAGTTGAGTCAATTAAGGTTTTTATCAATGGTTAAATTGAGTGTTCATTGTGGCTTACATTCAGTTAAGCTAGACTCACTCATTCAATTCAAATGACCTTTTTAGGAATTTGAATTGTCTTGGAATTCATGCATCTGGCATGATCATTGTATTGTATCATCATTATTTCATTTGATTATACAGAGCTGCTACTTCCATTGCAGCACCATTTTGCCAATTTTATGCATATTTGTATGTATTATTTGTGAGATTATGTTTTCAGTTCCTAGAGCACTGTGACAAATTAATATATTTCACCCAGGTTCTACAGCTCATATTAAAGAAAATTCTGCATAAGATAAATATGCAAAGAAATACATAGACACTCCATTAAATAGACATAACACACTTCTAGAGTCTTACTTCACATTTTCTAATGATAAAAGAACATGAAATAGTCCATTGCAATTCATGAAAACGAGAATGGTATCCACATTCAAAACTAGCCAACCAGTGGCTTCTCCTCATTTACCAAGCAAGAAATAGTTATAGCCAAAATTTACAAGCCCACAAATCCATTTCTTAGCTTTTAGTTCTTTTTTTCAGATTTCATAAAAGGTAACTTCCTCGCGGACTTTTCAACTTCCTCAGGAAGTTACAACTCCTCTTATTCTCGGAGTCTATTCAATTCTCACTAAAGTGACTCTTGTATGCAAAATACAAAATTAAAATATAACAATAATTTCAAGTGAGTGGGGCCCCTTTTGAATCCACAAATGTATTCCACGGTCCAAAGATATTTCAGATAATATTCATTTGTCGCAGTTTCAAGGACTCTAGGGTATATTAGTGCTTGGTTGTTTCACAATTGAAGGAATTTGACACATTTCCATCACTCTCCCTGCTCCCTGGTGCAAGTATTTACATTTATCAAATGAAGCAATTTCATCCTTTTGTAAAGATTTTTGTATGCCCTGTAATTGGAAATGATTGCATAATATCATTGAATTTCCTATAAATTTTTCCTAGGTAGATTTGCAGTGACTCTCCTTATTATTTTTTCCATTTTACTAGATCATTAAGATTTACCTTAACACTTTCAATGATGATGTCTCAGTCCTTAGTTGTTTCAGAAACTACATCTTTGAATCACTTCATGAGGCTCTGTATATCTTAAATATGCTCTTTTATTTGATCCTACAATCCAAAAATTCCCCTTATTATTATTATTTTCCCCATTTATTATTAGTGATTCTCCTTATTTTTTTTTCATTTTACTAGATCATTAATGTTTACCTTAACACTTTCAATGATGATGTCTCGGTTGTTAGTTTCTTCAGCAACTATGTCTTTCAATCACTTAATGAGGCTCTGAATCTATTAAATATGCTATTTTATTTGATCATACATTCCGAAAATATCTCTTTGTAGTGAGGATAAATATTTCTTGAATTCTTCTACACTTTTCCTTTCGCCTAATGCACTTTCTACATTCTTGTTTGATGATTCATTTTCCATGCATAAGGCATCATATTCATGGTTGATTGCAACTTCCCCTGTGTGTGCCTTTAGCACTTCATCCTTAAGGGAGATGATATTCTAGTTTTCTTATGTCATCTCCTTGCTAAGATTTTACATGTTGAGTTTTATATCCATTCCACTTGCAACATTAGCAGAGACCATCAAAACATGCTTCTTATCAGTGGATATAAACACTAGGATCTTAAAAGTGACATCCATATCTGAATAAGTAGATAATTTGATACTCTTTTGTGTTCTTTTTACAATTTAGTTTTTCTATGGATAAAAAACAAAATAACTTAGTGAGTTAACATCTTCATTCTTTTATGGCATGTATACATTGATCATAAGCTCCCGTAGAGGAAAGTTCCCCCTAATAAAGGTGGTTGTTGTATTGACGGTGGCTAAATATATCCCACCAAATGAGTATCTAGTTCCTCTTTCCTTTTCTTCTCTTCCCCTTCTCTTTATTGTGCTTTTCCCTGCACCCTTTGGGTTTCTTCTATCCTTTTTTCATCCTCTTTTGTCTTCCTTTCCTATTCCTAATTGTATTCCTCTTCGGTCTCTTTCTTCTTATTTTCCTACTTGGATGCTTTATATTTTGACGTACTAGATTTTCCCTTTCCACACCTCTTTTTCAATTCATCAATATTTTTATCTCTTTTGAATACTTCTTTTAAGGTGCATAATTCATCTGAATCTGGACATTTGAGGCCCATATTGAGGAAATGGTTAAGAACTTTATTTTTTCTATTATTTTTTCATAATTTCTCCATGATAAAATGAAATGAAATTATGTCTTGAAGTATCTTGTTAGTATCCTTTGTGTGTATCATATTATATCCACCAATGATAAGCAGTAAATGGGGCCATGAATCCTTCTTAGATTTTTCCAAGGTTGTGTTGATCCTATTAAATTAGTTAGATGCATGGTCTCTTGTAGCACCAATTTTGTTTAGATGTATCTAGGTAAAATGTGGGGAGGATGGGTGAAATCACATATCTACACGTATGTCCCTTTTTTCGTTAGAAACCAATCCCCAATCCTTGACATTTCTTCCAAAGCCCCATCACACATGCACTTTGTGGGCTCCTTGTGAATCAACTCATAGAGAAGAATTATAAATTATTTCCAAGTATTCTTATAATGGATAACATATGTGTGTTCCCACAATAGTTGACAATAAAAATGAGCAAGAGTTTCTATCAGAAACCATCTCCAATCCATTCCCAGGCATTTATTCATGGCACATACCATGTCTAAGAGATACGAGGACATATGGAATCCCAATGGTTGCTCTGATGCAATATCCTTCTCCCAGGTGACTACCACTAAAAAATTGGTATATATGATGGCTTCCCAATTGAATATGGTACCAAAAGAAGTGACATGATGCAACAAAGGCACCCAACCTTCTCGAAATTGACTAGCGTTTGTCTCTCCATACAACCTACAAACCAGTGTTGTGGTTATTCTATAATGTAGTTTCAGATCTCTTATGAAGTATTGGATGCTCTCCCTCAACCTGAATCTTTTATCTTTCACCCATTCTTTATTCAAGAGGGAAACGTAGTGTAGTTGTAGTGACATTATCCATTTTTTGGTTAGGTTAACTTTAGAAACCATAAATTTGTAGTAGCTACTAAGAGTTATTGGTTGGAAAGAAGCAATGACTTCCTTGTCTACATTTTCAATATGTCTGTTTGCAATATTTGTCCTTGGTACCAACCATTCAATGACTTCAGGGAAGGGAAAAATGGTTGGTCTAGATACTACTTTATGTAGTTCTAACCTTCTAATGTTCAGATATATATTCAAGTATTCTTTGTCTTCCCTATGAATGTTTGAGTATTCCTCCTTGAAAATTTGATAGATTTTCCTCCACTGATATACTAGTATTGACTTAGTGTCACTACAAGTATCATCATACTGAATTGTTGGAATGGCTTCCCCCTTTTTTTCTCCCATTTTCTCTAAGGACAAGACCTCCTAGATCACTTTAGACTATAGTCTTGCTCTTCTCTCTGACATTTATTGGTCTTATAGTTACACATCATCCTCAAAATCCATCTGTATAGTAAGGAAAAAAAGGACAAGATATTGGCCCTAGAAATAGAGAAGTTTAATATGATATTGTTATTAGTGATTTATTCTTAATTTGTCAAATAGTGGTTAAAAATAACGCTATCTCAACCCATGATTCACCTATTAAAAATGGAACAAAGGGCATGCTAATGCCTAATGGAGATTATCTTCGTGGATTCGTTTTGTTTTGGAGGGGTGTCTGCTTGAAAGGCATACAAAATTTATCCCTTTTAGAGGGGCCTGGTATACTACAAAAAAGACCTATTCTGCTACGATTTCATCATTTTGAGAAAAGGTTGGTCATAAGAAAGTACATCGAGTTGAGGTAATGGTTCATTCTGGTTTTGCTAGGATTGAAACTGAGAAAAGGGAGCTTTAAATTTTAATAAAGTGTTAGCATACCTCCCTTGGGTTTTTGAATCTTTGTCATGTAAAATTAATAAGAACAAGAGGGTAATTGGAACCTAATGGTTCAAATTTGTGGCTTGGAATTTGAAGAAGATGGTTAGGGAAGATGAAAAGGCTTGTGATAGGTGGGATAGTGGATGTTTATTTTTAAAAGAAGAATAAGCAAAATACCCAAATCCTTGAAAAAACCACCAATAACCAAATCAAGTAATATTTTGAAGCTTAATTCTAGCTTGGTTAATCTCTTACTGAGTGGAGGAGTGAGAGCTTGACCTCGCACCATACTTCAAATATGGAGAGGGCCTCGACTAGTCTCTCATTGCCAAGTGGTTCTATATCCATGTGATTGTCATCGAAGGTCATAAAAATGGGCATGAATACTAAGTAGGGAGACCCTTTTCATTTATTTTTTTCAACAAAAGAGCCTTTTCAATTTATACATATTAAATGTTGTATGTTGTGTTTACTTCCTTTATTTTATATTTACATCATCTTCATGGTATAGGGATTTCATTATCTAAGGATTAAATTCTAACTAAGTGCTATGTATAATTTTCCTCTTAGGAGATCTCAGGTTCAAAACCAGAGGGGGTTAGTGTATGTACACCTCTGTAGACTTTAGCAATTAAATCACTGTGCAGAGGGGGGTCCCTTGTCCCACAAACAAGGGGGTCTCATACACCAAATTGGTGTCTCGCTTGGAGGTGACCTTAAAAATAGATTATTATTATCGACACGACACCTTTGAACTTAATTTTGTGCTTCAAACAATTATAAATTATGTGGGAAAAATTCCCTTTTCTTATCAACGACATAAATTTTAGGTTGGTACTTTGACTCACCAACATAAAATTTTCCTTCACACTTTTCTTCCCATTTTTTTTTAAGCTTTGCAATCTATACCATCAGCATTATAAATATTAAATTAGTGCCACGTTATCACCTCATTATCACCTCATTAAAATCTAATAGGTCAAAGTGCCCCTTTCCTTTCAGTGAGGTCAAGTATAACATGGTGTCTCTCAATCCCTTTAATGATAGGGGCATAAATTTTATCTTAGCGCAATAACTCACCAAGATAAAAATTAACTTAGCACCATGTTTAGTCCTTGCCCTCGGGATGGCAGGAGCTCTATGAAAGGCATTGCAGTCATTTTAATTATCTTGCATAGAAATCAAAATAAATTTGAAACATTTATCCTATGCTTTGCATCACAAATCCATACATCGCAATAAATATGCAAGGCATTTTATATCAACCAATCATCATTCTTGGCCTCTTTTTGAGGGAAAGCAGATATTCTATGGTTTGATGTCCTAAGTTTTATGCGTTTCACTTGTTTGATATCTTAAGTTTTATATTTTACTTGTTTCCAATGTATTAATGCTATCCTATGGCTTAGCATTAAACTGAAACATCAATTGTTTCATATTTTGAATCTCTTTCCATCACCGCATCCTTTACCACCGCCCTACTGATACACGACGACCACCCTTATTGATAGACCCTCACAACCCTATCAGCTATTATAATCTATGAGACCAACATCCCAGTGTTCCATTCTATTCGATCCAGCAGAAATCTCATTCGAGTCTCACTTTATCAATATATTGCTTGAGGTCAATATCGCTCAATGACGCCATCCTACCTTAAATTAGAAAGCTCCTACAAATGTAATACACAAAACAATGAATCAGGTTTTTAATGTGTGAATCGGGTTTTTATTGTTTCGGTGAATTACAATCCATTCGAAAAAATTGCATTTATAATTGTTGTGCATTTGCTATTGATTCTATTGGTGGTGGAATTGTTGCTCTTAGAACTACTCGTGCTCCTATACGACCTCCTACTCCTGGATATGCTACCTAATATGCTAGTGCTCGAACAGAAGAATATACTGCATTATAAACAATATAGTTAACCGGATCAACATAATATACTGAATAACAACTTAATATTTTGATGCTACTATAGGTTCTTAGGTAGTTCCACAAGCTAAGCTATTGACTTTTCCACTATTACTATTGGTTATGGATTTGGATCTTCTACACTAGTACAGCTTCTACTACAATAGTACAGCTTCCACCCTCGCAGAGCTCCATGACAAGATGCACATCATCAGTATATCCAGTTGACTTCCTGCTGAAGGCTCGTCCGAGGACGTAAACATCATATATGAGGCATGTAATCCCTCGTCTAAATTCATCTACCATTAATACTAAGTGAAGGTCGCCCTAAGAGTACTATTGTCCAGCTCTTGAAAGAATATTTCATAATTGGAAAAGCTAATGAATAGATATTTTATTAGGAATCAACAAAAAAGGATTTTCACACACATATTTCATTTAAAAAATCAATATTCAGTTTGTTGTAGGTCGTTTAATGCAACGACAACAGGCTTAATGTCCGTTGGATTTCAAACAGTTCGAGATCCAACAAGCATGAAGTATACTACCACAACATTAAATAACCTGTAAAAAACTGAATATTGCTTCCGTCATTTACCTTGGTACCATTAATGGTCGCCTCTTTCACAGCTATGCCCATATCCCAGCTTTTGAGTTTGATGAGCTCGCCATATTTACCATCACTAGAAAAATCTCTGGGAAAGCTTACGATGGAGAAAGGTATGCCTTTGTCCTCTGCGTTGTGTTTTTCCACACTCATTAGTTGGATTAGTTCAGTCATATATAGGAAGGTGAATTTGTAACATAGTTCCGAGTAGGTTCTAAACGTACAAGAATTCCTCTGCATGGATTTATGTGGAACAATTCTTAATTTTTATTTTTACTCTGTATCAACAATCGTATTAAATTGATGGAGTTAAACAAACAAAAAATTGGAATTCAGAGAATTGAATTGATGTACAACATGACAGATATGGGTGATATGACATAATTTACTATCCATTATACCTAATTTAGGTAAAAGCTCGGAAATCCAAGATATCAATGATGTAATAAAAATTGGGAAATCCAAGATATCAATAAAACCCTGACTGCAATTTATGGAGGGAAGATAAGAGAAACTCTAATACATGCAAATCAGTGCAAAGATCTTAGAACCAATTTATGTATTTCGTTCACTAAAATCGCCATAGCAATAAATTAAGACACACACTGAAAATGACACCGAAAAAATAATAGTATTTTGTTCACTCAAATCACCATAGCAATGCATGAAGACCGAGGTGCTTCACAGTTACACATTTATTTAAAAAATAGAGTTGTAAAACGACGTGAGCGGTAATTGAAACAACTACCCTTGAGTGACTAGAATTATGAAATGTATTTACAATGGAATCCCAAATTCCTGTTTGCTTGCATGTATAATAGTTTTATATATTTATATATTGGCATATATTTATAATAGTAGTGTAAGATATTTATATATTGGCATGCAAATTGTTCATTTTACCACAACAACGCTTTTAAAAATATAATGGTTGTGTAGTGGCCGACAATTGCTAGTTGCATACTGATTACTATCTTTGTTCATCAATTCAACTCGTAAGTATCAGTATGTAAAAATTTGTACATTCAGAAACTCTCTCTATGCAAACACTCAAAATTCTAAGCTCATTCTTTTTTAATAATTCCCATCCAGTCATAGTTAAAACTGTGTTATGAGCCCAGCCCAGATTACAGTCATAGTTTAATCTCTGAGATTACAAACGAAACTTTCAGTTTCCTACCTTACAATAGAATTCTGCTCAAGACATGCATTTACAATACTTCCATCTTAGTACAAAAAGTTTTTAGACTATATATTCATATTTTTATAGATTTTTATATTATAAAATAGCAAAAGCAAAGTATTTCATATGAAATTCTTTGAAATAAAGTATATGAAATTTATGACATTTCAAAAATAAATAATAAACCCTTCAATGTCATCAAAAGAAAGAAAGCAAGATAAATACTATAACGTTTTTTTGACAAAGACTAACAATAAACCAAGAAAGTAGTTTTTTTACAAATTATGTAAAACATATCATTACATTTAAGTTATGAAAATTATTTTTTATATGAACTAAATGGATATAGGCATTTGAGGACTATCCTGCTATCACAACTACTATTTATTTCATTCTTATAGTAAACAGACAAGAACCAGGTAAGCAGTTAAGAAAATCAAATTTCATAATCATGATTGAAGAGCTCAACAAATAAACTAGACTCGTTAATCTTGTCAATAAACATTTAATTACTTATAAGATCAAATCAACATATTATCTTAGAATTTTACAACTTGAGTGTTTTGATATGATTCTCTTATTTAAAACAACACAAATCTCTAGTTAACCAAGTCAATTTTATTTTTGAACCATGACTCTACCTTTTAGCTTTCTCCTTAGTAAAGACTAGTTTATTTAGTCAATAGAAACAAAGTTTAAAGGCAGGGACTTGCTTCTATGCAGCCCATTTTATTCATCATTTCAATTCTTCAAGTTTTAAGGTAGTGATGTAGTGATGTGTTGTACCTTGCATCGACATTATAAATTTTAATCTCGCTCTTTTGGTCTTGGCACCATTTAATCAACCTTATCATTGATATATTGTTTTTTCAACGTATAAACACTATAAGTTTTTCCATGGCGATGTGTCATCGCTGGTTAAATTTTAAGTTAGCGCTATGTGTAAACTTGTATCAGTGCTTTAAATTTTATGTCAGCACTTCATGTCGACATTATAACACTTAGATCAATGCTCATGTTTCCACCTTAAGAGTTATCTATGTGAATTTTATTAGCGTTTTAAAAATTAACTCTAAAGAAATAGTCTAAAAACTAACTCAATGATGTGATTTTGAGTGCTTAGTCCTTAATGATGTACTTAGTAGTTTGTTTGAGGCTTGGTGAAACTATTAAGGGTCCTTTTAAGGATCATGTATCTTAAGGAAATGAAAAACTTACTTCATGAGGAACATTGTTAGCCACAAGTATATTAGGCCTTAGCACATCACTCCATTACCAGGTAACCAATTTGGGTATTAAGACCTTTAATACTTCATTTATTCAGAAAACATGATAAAAAACTTAGCAAGGTGACAAGGCTTAGCATTATTTGAATGAGGGGTACCCTTTTCTTTGTGTGAATGTGATATATCAAAGCTTGAGAGACCAAGAAAAGGGGAGGGTAGTTGTGCAGGTGCAACACATGTTTGTTCCCTCATTCATTGGAGTCTAGAATATTCCAAGATGTCTCATTAATTGGAACTTTTCAAGATCTCCCCCTCTTACCACCCAAGAGTATTTTTTTAGAATTTTTCACCATTCCCATTGACCGTAATATTTCTCAAAGGAATACACTATTGAACCTTGCTCCTATAGTAGGACATCCTTAGGAGGGAATTCCTATTGATCAAGTAACCTTTATCTTCCCTCCTCTAGGGATTGTTAGAACACCTGTGGTTTCTACGCTATACTTTCTAGGGCTACATTAGGCCTCCATGTTTGGTACTTTACACCTCAAAACCCCCAACACACTCCTTGGGTGATTTAAATCCCTATTCAATCAATTAGTATTTATAATACCCCACCACCCATGTTTAATAAGGAAGCCACTACTTCTATTTAGCATACTCCCAAAAAGAAGGCTGTGAGTAAAACCAAGACTACATCATATAATATTCCATAGACATGGTTGTTAATACCCCTCTACAACACCCACCAAGGCTCTTAAATATTATTCCATTTGTGATTCATTAGTCACACCACCCATTGGTGTATAGATTTATTGATATTTCATAGTCATATCCATGTTCAAGAAGAGAATACTAACTCTACAACTTTTGTAGATAATATTACTTTCCCTAACACTACTAAACAGTGTAATAAGGCATTGCGTACCAACAACCAATTATCTACATTATGTGGAACTTATGTAAACTATTCACATTATTTCACAAATCTCCAAATTTTTCATGCAACCTTTCTTAAATTTTCCTAAGATCCTTAGAACCTCGAGTCATAGTCATTAAAGAGACAAGTCGTGATCATTGAAGAGATACCACTACCTAATCAACCAAGTAAAGGAATTGTGTTTGTTTATAATGTTTCTTCCTCAAGTGCATCATCCTATTCAACACAATATTCATCCTCATCACCTTCAATTGTGATCAACCTCCCTAATATTTCTACCCCCACCTTTGGAAGAAATGAAAAAAAATTGTGAATCTCTCATGAAACTTGATTTCCTATGGGATAATATGTACCACCAATCTTATTTCCGACCACACGAATCCCCTATGTTGGGTGAAATATTCAAGCCAAATCTATGATTGAATTAAAGGATTTCATTCCTCCATGACAAATTGGTTGGCTTAAAACCCGATCCTTGCTCTGTATTTGTTTGAGAAGGGGAATATGTCCAACATATATCACACTATCAAAGTGGATATTTTAGTTAAACCCGGTGTCACAAAAAATATGTGCTTTCTACACCTCAAATGAGGTTGCAGCCTATAAATATCTCATTCAATAATTTTGTATCATGTTCACTTAGTCCTATGACAAAATATCAAGACTCAAACTTCCTATCATGAAACATCGCATTGACACACGAACTAATGTCGACCTTGTGCACCAAAAACAATGACCTATTCATCCTTCTAACATTTTTCCATCAAAGTCAAAATTGATAAACTTTGAAACACAGGATTCATCTACATGATTGTGTATACCACTTGGGTATCCAATCCAGTCCCAGTTAATAATAAGAAAGGCATTGTTTTTGTTTGTATTGGTTTTCAAGATCTTAATTAAGCTTGTCCCAAAGAAAACTACTTGACCCCCTTCATTGATAAAATTATAAATGCTTGTGTGGGGAATAAAGTTATATCCTCCATGGATGGTTTCTGATATTAGAAATAGATCCAAATTCATATTTAGGACCAGTAAAAAATTACATTCACCACCCCATGGGGAACCTTTGCATATTAACTCATTCCTTTTAGACTTAAAAAGATTGGAGCCATCTTTCAGTGTGCCATGCCATATTATTTCCATCACATGATCGATATTATATTATCATATTTGGTAAACCTCATGGATCATTAAAATAAATTGTCACAATATTTAGAACATACTTACAAAGTATTTATTAGGTGTCATATGTATAATATTCTCTGCAACTGAATTAAGATTGTTCTACATCCCAATGGGTTAATTGATAGGATTTATCATTTCCAAACAAGGGATTATTGTTGATCCTTTGAAATTTCAATCTATTCTTGAATCCCCCCTCCCAAATACTTTGCATCAACTGTAAGGTAAGGGAAACTTCTTATGTTGTTTTATTCCATACTACTCCACATTTATTTCATGTATTTTTGATATTTTTATGTTTTAATGTCCCTTTCATATAGGATGAGTAGGATTAAAACTCTCTTTACGCCCTTAAACATGCTCTTACTTTGGCACCTTTGATTAGACTCTTGGATTTTGTGAAGGATTTTATCCTTTACATTTTGAACTCTCCCTTTTCTATTGTTAGGTCCTCATTCAAGAAGGTGACAACCATATGGGACATGTCATTTTCTATGCTCATAAGAACTTGTCTAGACCTTTTCTATATTACAACCATGAGGAGAATATTTGATTACCCGTCATTTTTTCTAAATGAAAGCTGACCCAATATATACTTATGAGTAAAATCAAATTCATCAAAAATTCAAACCCTACCTTACATATCTTGAATAGGAACACCATCAATGGAAAAGTTACCTGATCGATTGTTATCCTCCAACAATATGACATTGACTTTTCTACAATGATACCTCACTTTCGAGAACGTTAAATGCATCTTAAATAATTTTCCATGGTGGAGCATGTATAGGCCACCCCTTAGAAATGGCCACCCCCAGAAACACATTAACATTGGTTATTTTTTTCCTTCCTTACTTTCTAATTACATCGAGGTAGTGAAGCATTTCCAAAATTGTTAGTTTTATCCCCAAGAAAGTGTACCTTGTACCCCCTTAAACCCAATCATCACCGAAGTTCCATTTTTCAAATGGGCCATCGACTTCAAGGAGTGTAAGCCTATGTTTGTTTGTGGCCATAAGTACATTGCAATGGCTATCAAGTATTTCACCAAACGAGCCAAATACATGCCAACATATAACAACATTTCCACCACATCGGCACATTTTTTCTTTAACCATGTCATCACTCGATTCAATGTTCCAAAATAATTGGGATTTTACCATGACGCTCAATTTGAATATGTTGTGTAGAAATATATTTATTACCATTTTAAATACGAGCATCAATTTTCATCCACCTAGTATCTACATGGGAACGGTCAAGTTGAGGTGGTCAATAAATTCCTCAAAACCATGCCCCAATGGATGGTTGGTAAGCACAAGTCCAATTGGAATCTCATTATATTTCCCACTTTATGTACCTATTGGACATTAACCAAAAATTATATTGGATTTGCATCATTTGACCTCATTCTTAACCTTTCGTCGAATTTACCTATCAAATGTGAAATCCTCTCCTTGCATTGAACAATCTGACTTTTACTCAGACACTTCTAATTTGGAACAATGACTTATCACTTTGGAAAAAAAGGATGAGCACCATCATGCTACTTTACACAAAATTCGAGTGGAAAATAAATTCTCTAAATCCCACTATGATCATCATGGCTATCGATGTTTGTTCGATGAAGAAAATTTGTTCCTTGTCTACGATCAAGCTCATGAAAAATTTGGTCAAGGAAATTTTGAATCCTTATGTCAAGGAATTGTTACATCATAAAAAATTGTTTGGAAAAGGGGAAATACTTTCTTATTGGTCCAGATTTTTGATTCCTCAAGAAACCTCACAATGGTTTATATCTAAAGAAATTCTATCCATAATACCAACATCCCTTTCAAATTTTTGTACCATATTTTTTTTACATCCCTCCCCTTAGGATTAGCCTTATGATTTTTATTCTTATCCTTTTCAAATGGATCGCTCTCCTTGTTGGCAATATGGCCATTATGACAGTACAAGTAGATACACTCATAATCCAACTTTCACATAGTTGGATATGTATTACCCATCACACTCCTTCGTCAATGCCAGTGGTTTGTGTGTATCAATGATTCAACCAATAATCATGTTGAATATAATGACGTGGTTGGAATTTTGGTCAATACCCTCCAATTTTGCATTTTCCACCTTCATGTTTATCTTGATTCCAAGTTGTTTTTCATAGAATTGAACAATTGTTATCAGGTACATGATCATTTTCTCTTCATAAAATATCTTCATCCTAAACGATCAGTTACACAGATTTAATTCATTACATTCAATCACATACCCAAAAGTCTCAATAGTTTCGGAGATAGTATTGCAAATCAGATTCTAGATTGGAATATCATTCATTATTAACAAGAAAATAAATCATTTGTGTGTATATTATCATAGCCATAAGTGCATTCATATGAACATAAGAAACCATAAAACATACATCGCATTGCATTATATATAATACCCATTAATATAAAACCCCGTATGTATATATATGATCATAAGAAAAATAAAGAATGTTTAAATCAAAGAGATAACTCGATCCAAAAATGATGTGATACATATTAACAAAATATCATGTCATAACTTGCGGAAACTCTATAGACTTCCTATTCATCATCATCATCATTGTCATTGTCATTATTGGAATCATCACCCATGACATTTCCATCATCATCATTGTCTAAAATAAAAATACAGGAGAGATGCATCCTCATCATGTTTTCAATAGTCGAATCCTCCACATCAACCCTCTACATAGTCAATCATAACTCTAGAAGTTCCAACTAGAATATCATGATCAACTCCTTATCAAGATGTTTCCATCCCTCGTGAGCAAGCCCGTCCAGAAACTAATTGATGTCTTGGAATAATCCATGTAGGACTACCTCATCTTCTCATTGCCACCTATGTGTTGGGGGGTTAGGATCAATTTACTCAACACTACCTCATCTTTTATGATGTTCCTATGTTGGTATTGGTTCAATATCTGCACATACATGAGAGGAGAATAATCAATATAATTTATCATATAAATCAATCTAGCTACCAACTATTATTTTATGTGAACATAACTTAAAAATCATAATCAAAATAATGCATAACTTTAGTCTCCCATTCCTAATATGATGGTCAAGGTAGCTTCGGGTCTTCTTGATAGTCCCTTCCTACATATTGGTAGTCCTCAATGACCACATGGAGTTGGTGCCACTGACAAGAGAGAGCTTATCAACAAAAAAAATTCCATAGAACCACCCCCACCTCTCAGTACCATGTCCCCCCATCATTACATCTAAGAATCCATTGGCTTTGCATCTTGTTGGGTGTTATAATGTCTAAATTAATTCACATGATCTTTAATTATCGACTGGGGTTGGTAGGCTTAGAGTTAACACAAAATATATGCGAAGGTAGAGGGTGTCGTGTAAATATTTTAACAAACAAAAGATCGAAATATCTTTCAAAATGAAAAACTGAGTCAAACTCCTAAGAATGCAATTATTAAGGTAATTAAACTGAGACAAAATAATAAACTAAACAATTGATCATTTATTTTATAACTTTAAACTGAAAAAAGATACAATTAACAACTGAATATTCCAAAGGGAAAACTAGGATGCAAGGAAGACTTAACTTATAAGCAAGTAGAAAACTTAATAAAAGAAGAAAGTAGAAAACTTAATAAAGAAATATATTTAGGTTCTCTCCTACAAGTTCTTTCAATAATAACACAATATAAAAGAAACAACCTAAAAACATACTAAGGATAACACATATAATACTAAATCTATATGCAAGCGAATAAATCAATTCAAAAGCATAAACACAAAACAATACATCAAAAAGAAATCAGAAAGAAATTCAAGAAACATGATATAAAAATAATTCAAACCATACTCAAGGTAAAAGAAGTAAACAAAATAATAAAACTTTAATACATAACCTAAAACACTCTAATTTTAACTCCAATGTTATATAAAACTATTATCTAACTATCTCAGTCGAAACATAATTCAAACATAATCAAAACAAAGCTAAAAACAATCTCAAATTGCATTAAAAACACTAAAAAGGATAATTAGGGCCAAATGACAGACTGAACTGTAGTCTGTGGGTCTAAAAGGGCTGGCTGAATAACATACTGAACAGGTTGTCTGAATGACAGTCTACACAGTTAAAATAATAAAAACTAACCTAAATGAGCTAATCTTCAGCTGAATACATGCAGATGTAAATCTAATGCATAAAGACAATAATTAAACCTACTTATTAAGCAAATTTAACAGCGAAATAGACTTAAACAAATTCAGAAACATAAACATAAAGAAACCATTGCATAAACTGAAATTAAATTTCATAAACTTATAACTTATGACAAAAAGGAAATAAACAGAACTGAATTTAATAGCAATCTATTCTATCTTCTTGTAAATAAATTGAACAATAAACCGGAAATAAAATGACTGAAAGCAAACTATGCGTGCAATCTAGTTACTTGATTCTGGAAATAAAAATGCATTACAGGAAAATAAATTAAACTAGCTAAAATAGAAAATAAGGAAAGAAATCAACAAGAAAAGAAACCTTTGGTTGATGAGGGTCCCTCTCAGCAATCAGGGGTGGTGCCTGGCTAACTTCTACTCAAACGCAATCTTCAACAACAACACATACAGCTCTTTATTCAGACGATGGAACATAAATACAAATGTACTCAAGAAAAAACTGATAAATTCTTCCTAACTCTCTGACTTTCTAACTTTTGCTAACTTAGCTCTCACACAAATCTTGATTTAAATAATAATTTACAGAGATGAGCAAGTTAACTCGTTAGTGGTCAGATGCTCTCTAAATTTAGTCGATATTAAAGGCACATAACAAATTAGAGGCCAACGTGTAGGCATCTTCCTTCTTCAGCGCGGCTTTGATCTTTTTACTGGGCAGCGAATGCACACAGGCTCCTCTTCAGCATGAACGTTCTTCATATGTGGCACACGGGTCCTTCTTCAGCGCAATACTGAACAGGTGGAGAACAGAGGAGAACATGCACAACAAATATTCTAGAGCATAGGTTAAATGTATCAACCCAACACGTGGATTGTTGATGTGGTGGCAAGCGAAGGAAACTGCAACTGGCAGATCATATAGAACATGAGCTCCATCACCCAAACGCGTGGACAACAACTCGTTTACAGGTTGTTTCACATTTTAGTGCCTGAAATTACTTCTCAACAGCGCACAGTCTGATGGGCAATCTGGACGGAGAGCTGAACAGAAATTTGGGCCGTGAGATGCATACGTTTAGCGTTGATCTAGGGAGAACTAATTGTCTGCTTGCTGGGACGCTTCAGGATTGTAGTCTACAACAACATGTTTCAACATCCGAAAGGCTACCAACTAGTTTCACGCAATGGGCTGAATGACAAGTTGGACGTCGAGCTGGATGTGTTGTGATCAAGGCAGTCTGAATGCGTTTCTTTTATTAACTTGACCCAAAAGATTATAAAATCTGTAAACAACTATACAAATCGATTAATACATCAAATGCGTTTTAATAATGTCATTTTTAATTAATAAAACCATAAAAGTGATAATAATAAAATGATTTTATATAAACCTTAAATTCATACATACCTGAGCTTAATAATGATTTGTGTGACATAAAATACACAAAATATAATAAAACATGTGTTTAAATGAGTAATTTAACTACCAGAATTGATAACAAATCTAGGATCAACATTCCCCCAAACCAAAGAAATGCCAAGTCCCACTAAGCAAAAAGAAAGAACAACAATTTAGGAAGAAGGAAAACTAGCAGCTGCCTTCAACTTGGCAGATGAAGAAGGTAATTTAAACTTCACTCTTTTAACTTGTAACTTAAAAATAACATGTATTTCATGTCAACATTTGTATGAAGGTTAAAAATGATTTTATTGAATTTGTTAACATTCTTAATTTAATAGTTCTTGGGTTCACAATAATTTTGTCATTTATAAGGTTTGAAATTAATTCAACCATGTCCAAAGTAAAACTTTGGACAGGTTGAACATGTAAGAAAAAACATAAATTTCATTTTGAATAACAAGAATATTGATCATTTTCATGCATGATTGGGTAAGAGGATAGGATTATTAACAATGGAATGATATTGAAATAAAAACTATTTGCCGAAAAACAAAATTTGGTTAGCAAATTTTAATCATAAGTGCTATAATATCATGATTTTTACTAAGATCGCTATTTGATATTTCATTTGGACCTTCATTCAATTCTTCATTGGACTTATCATTTATTAGAGATAAATAAATTTATCAAAAATAATGAAAAGTAAAACAATCTAATTTTCCTAATCCTTCCTCCCCCAAACCAAAGATATGGCGTGTCCTTAATCCATAGAAGAGAGAAGAAGTGATTGTTCCCAAAAAAAAATAGAGATTAAAGAGTTCTATCATGCTGTTGATTATTTTGTAAAGAAAATATAAAAAACTAACTAACTAGTAAATGGAAATTATTTAGAGATGTATATTCATAAAAGATACAACAGTGCTTAGAAAGACCACTTGAATGAGAATAATATAATTAAAAGAATACCACAGGAAAAACTTAGCCATCCATGCCTCATTTTAAAGATATCCTATCATCATAAAATATTTTAAGTGTACCCCAGAGTATGTGAGATTTACAGCTATGGGTCCCATTTCTAGGATAATGACATCCTAGGTATATGCGGAATTAGATGACGGGGAAAATTCCAACTTACAACGATTCTCAAATGACATTATAAACAATTGGCCATAACACTTCTTTTTTCAACAATTTTCTTTATATTAATATTATTTTATGAAATATGTGCATAGTGGTGTATTAACCAGATCTCTTTTACCAGATATTGCCCCACTGCTAGTAGGCTTGTTCAGTACCTCGACGGATTTATCTTGGTAACATGCAAGCATAGCCCCGCTGCCAGCGAGCCTATTTAGCACCCCAACAGGTTTACTTGCATTTATCGAGCTTCTTGTTGTAAAGTTTTACTTAGCATGGTCCCGTTGCCAGCAAACTTGTTCAGTACCTCGACGGGTTTGACTTGTATAATGATATTAAATATATGGAAGTCGATTGGTACTAGAGCGTGTTAAGTCCTGCTAAACACATAATTCAAGTTTTGTAAAATAAACTTATAAATAATCTTATAATGGCCTCACCATAAATTATGTCAAAAAAGAATAACTTAAAGTTGTTCTTTAACCTAACATCCCTTCTTCTTTAAAAAGTAATGTTCCCCATAGAAAAAAATTCCATGTACATTCGAGTTAGCACCCAAAAGACTCAAGAGACAAGATTTGACAACAAGTATAGAATGAACTAGTAATACAGGTGTGAGAGATAAGGTTGTGAAAAATATGATAATGAAAAGTGGGTCTTATCAAACAACTGTTAAAAAAAAGTGAATCAAAAACATACATGTCTGAATCAAAATACCAAAAACCATATATATGAATCATAGAAGAGATGGTTAAGTATGATATACAAAGGATTATAAATTCTAATTTTTACTATAAGCTGATTTCAAAAGTACCCCAAGAAAGGTTAACATACGTGATAAGTATTTAACATACTTCCCTTGTCCAAGTAATACTTCATGATTTGCTTACAGAGATAGAATACTTGCAATCAAACTACAAAACCACTTGTTAGATGACTCAATTTATTCATAAAGACATAAAAGAAAAAGAGTCTTGTGTAAACAACCTATTAGAAACGACTCTTATTTATTCAAAGAAACAAGCACATATTTACATATATACAAGTGATAATAACCCAAAATATTTTTCAAAGATGAGGAGGGGGAGGAATAAATTCCCCTTCAACTAATTCCATTTCATTTTGCTGCAAAACATTCTGTATAAAATCCTATTTAGATGTCAGTGGATGATAAATTCTGAGTTTGTGTCCATTCACTACAAAGGAAACTCCTGAGCCATCAATTGTGTCACATGCCCCAATTTGCAAAAGAATTTTATGTTATTGAGGAACATTATGTTATATTTTATGCGAAATTTTGTAATTAATGACCAAGTGGGGTCATGGATAATTTAATGTATTGCAGAATATTTTATTAATAAATAAATAAAATATGAGACAACAGCTTAGGGAAGATGTTAAATGAGTTTTTATTGGTCACCTGGTGGAGGAGTCTGGGTTGAGTGCATATTGACATGTGGCAGCATCTTCAAACTACTTCTAGTTGTTGCAAGTGGAAAGTTACCTATTTTTATGGTCATGATTCCTCAAGAAAGTGGAACAGGATCAGGTCGCTCATTAAGTAAAAACTGACCCAAAAGACCTAGGCATGCTAATAAAGCTTCCCATTGAAGACAACTGAGGCTGCTCATTCTGGATTTGTGATCATTCTGAGTGAATGAAGTGCACATGTGAATTCGATGGAGGGGACTAGATGAAGTATGTTTGAGGGGATAAGTGTTGAAGACTGAACTAGTGCAACTATTCTAAGTTAAATTTCTTATTGATGTAAGTAGGACTGAGTTACTGCTGAACACTCAGTGGAGTTGCAGAGGATCTCAATACTACATCTCTCACCCAGTACTCTACCAGGAGGATTAGGAGACAAGCTCGGGGTCCTGAGAATTGAAGTTCAACTCTTCTCTAGGAGTTGGTTGGGAGGAACAAACTCCTTAAGCTGTTGTCACCTCATCTATATTACAGGTTCTACTTGTATAAGTTCAGTTATTATTTTATTTTACTGCATCAGAAAAGTTAAGAATTTTTCAGGATTATAGTAAATTGTTGTTTTATTGCTGTTAGGGATAAACAGGAAAAGTTATTTATGTTGTGAAAGCTAGTAACTAGTTAGATTAGGGTAAATCAGTAGAGACATTGCTGAGTAAATTGATAGATAGGAAAAATTACCTAAATTGTATTTTTCCACACTTCTTGCAAGGCACTACTCTAGTACAACATGTATTTTTATTTCTGATAGGTAGATCCAATAAAACTTGAATGCATATGCAAATGACTACTTTCTATAGGATTTGTGTAAATTATTTACAGAACTTAGCTGCATTTGTAATATATACTCAAAGTATTTAAATTAACTAATTAAAGATAGAAGAAAAAGTTTAAATAATGCATACTATTATGTATAATATTTTACACAGTAAAAGTAGTAAAGTTATAAATAATAAATCTAGTAAGTAGACCTAAATAAATAATATAGGAACAATACAATATTTAAACTAGGTTTAACTTAGTAAACAAAAGTACTAACTCCGTAAACCATTAAAAATAATTAGGGTTTACAACACATATGTACTTTCACTCTAAAATAAATTCAAAATTTAAATAATACCAAAACTTAGCAGAGACTATTCCAGAAAATTTCAGAAAAGAAATGTAACTATTTAATAATATAAATCTTAGTTCTTTTTCAAAATTTCATTGCAACATTATTTATTCTACTGCTATCAAATTATATCTTCAAATATTTTTCTTTTAATAAGAAACAATAATTTCTTATTGATCAGGTAACCCTAAATATCAAAAATTTTAATAACAATAATAATAACTAAAATAAACAAAAGCAAAATTGAACAATCATAGTTTTTCCCACAACCTTTCATATTATCTGTCTAGGCATAAAAATCCTAAGTAAAACCATTCTTAATATAAACAGAAGTTCACATCATAAAAATAAAACAACTATCTATTCAAACTACAAAAGCCCTCTACAAAGGTGAGAAGTGCTATTAGAACAACCACCGAAGTTCTTTAAAAACCCTTCATCAAATCCTCTTGAAACAACCAAACGGCCTAACAGTAAAGTCTCGGCTTAAAGCCAGGTTTAAAAAAAAATTATTACCATATATTCAACTAAGGCCGAGAAGGCTCAAAACTAGGTCACAACTGTGAAAGCCCATATCTACTCAATACAAACAACCACTAGGGCTTTTAAAAATTGTAAATTAAAATAACAATAGACTAACTAATAACCACGATTGATCCAACAACCACAACAACATGGCGGTGCCATCTTTCTTTCCACCATAAAATTTGTGCAGGAGAAACCCTAGGTGAAACCGAGGCTTACCAGGGTGGATGCCCTCATGGAAGCCTGTGGGTAGAGCTCTTTAGCTTCATGATTGGGCCTAGAGATCCTGCACAGGGAAAACCCTAGTTCTATTAGTTACTTTCATTACACAAGATAATAATAATAACAATAAAAATGTGGCAAACAAACTGTAACAAAAACAATTGTGTTTTTACCTTAGAGCCGTGCAACTATGAGGTTGTGGAAAATCCAACCCGAGCCTCTTTTTCTTGTACACAAGTTAAATGGAGCACTGTAGAGAGGGAAAGTGCTGAACGTAGTGTCCAAGAGAAAATCTCCAGCCACAACGAGGAAGTTTCCAACCTTTGATACGAAAACCAGTAGTAAACAAGAACCTAACACTCTACACTCAACGATTCCCTTCACACTGGTTTACAGTCATTAACACTCACAACTAACCAAAGCTCACTCAGAAAAAAAAATGGCCAAGACAACCCAAAACCCCCAATACTCTTTACACAGTCAAAACCACTTCACTAGGGCAATGAGTGTCTTACTCACCCTTCTGCACCAGCAACTTAAATCTTACAATGGCCTGTGTGCATTTGGGCGGGGGATCGAATTCAAACATGGCAGCCATGATCTCACAGCTCGACCACCCCTCAACAAAAAAACCAAATACCAACGTGATTTTAGGGTTTGGACAGGGTTTTATGGTAACACGAAGTCAACAAACCTAAACATCAATCACCAACCACATGTCCCAACAAATATTTCACAATTATGGGTATTAAGCTATAGTCAAAATCCCGATTGCTAATCTGCACAAATCATTGGGTTTTTAAAGTCAAAACCTTAAACATTATTGCATAAGCATCATTGTGTTTCCTTGATTCGATGTCCTTGTTTTATAACCATCGTAGATCCAAATCCTAGGCTCTATCAAGCGCCGAGATGGATCAAATCTCTCGAGGTGCAAACCTATTCTTACGTATCCATTGATTTGATTCAAACCAAAAGACACATCTTTTTATTTAAGGTCCACATATAATATTTTTATTATTAATATTTAATATTATTTATGGCCGACATATAATATTTTTTACTGCTGACTCATTAGCCCCTATGGACTACTTTTTGTCTTTTGATGTTTCCTTGATCATCCCTAAAAACATATGAAAAGTGATATACGCGACTTTTAAACCTATAACCGCA
>LPNX011182191.1:11168-84597 GCA_001517045.1 Pseudotsuga menziesii | reverse complement strand
TCACTAGGAAAGCATATATTTGGTGAGGACCTAAAAAGAGTGAAAGAAATTAGGGAGAAAAACATTAATTGGAGTACGTTTAAGAAATATTTAAAAAAAAAAANTCACTAGGAAAGCATATATTTGGTGAGGACCTAAAAAGAGTGAAAGAAATTAGGGAGAAAAACATTAATTGGAGTACGTTTAAGAAATATTTAAAAAAAAAAAAAATTGTCTGAACAATACTATGAGGAGCGGGCTAAGGAATTTTACGAACTAAAACTGCGAACAATGAATATGAAAAAACTAAATAGTAGATTTCTAAGTTTGCTCAGGTATGTGCCATATATTGTGGACGAGAAACCTAAGGTACAACGGTTTCTTGGTTGTTTACCCTATCATATAAAAGACAGAATTGAGTATGACAATCCAAAAACTTTAGAAAAAGCAATGAGAAAGGTGAATTTTTGTTATGAACAAAATCACAAAAAGGAAAGTATGACAAATTGGAAGGAAAAAAGAACTAATAATTTTGAACAGAAGAAGAAAGGTTTTGTACCTAACCTAAATTTTAAGAATAATAACACTCGAAATTTTTTAGTAAAAATTTCCAAGGGAACAAAATTAATTCACATACAAATCCAAATGGTCAAAGATAAAGAATCTATTAATAATCATAATAACTATACCAAGAATTTTGAACAAAATGAACCAATAAAGTGCTGGGAATTTAATGTTCCTCATTATGCATCAGTTTGTCTCAACCGAAAGAAGATTGTTAGCAACATACACACGATACAGAAGGAGATGACTGTCGGTGATCTAGCAAGGACAATGCCTAGGATCAATGCAGCACTGGAGAACAGGAAAGCGGATTATCAAACTTCCATGGTGGAAGTGGAAGGTAAGCTAAATCAAATACCTATATCTATTTTATTCGATCCAGGGGCTAGTTTAAGCTATATTTCTCCCAATTTAGTAAGAAAGTGTAAGTTATCAGTAGAAAAGTTTGCAAAGTCGTGGTTAGTCTAGCTAGCTACTGGTGCAAAAATAAAAGTGATCAGCTTTGTCAAGAATTGTACAGTAAAAATGGATCAGTTTGAAACCTCTGTTAAGCTTAATGTTTTACCTTTAGGTTCATATGATATGTTAATAGGTATGTTCATAGGGTAGTCCTGAACTATTTTGATAAAACATTTACTTGCGTAAGTAACGATGGAAAACTAATAACTGTAAAAGGAATCCCTAGGAAAATAGGTGTAAGACAGATTTCTGCTTTGCAATAGTAATTACTAAATCCTTTACTGTAACAGTAATTAATGAATAAAATACTAATAACAAGGATAAATTAAAACTGGAAGATATTCTGATCCTAAGGGAGTATTGGAATGTATTTCCAAAAGAAATTCTGGGGCTGCCTCCGAAGCCGGAGTTAGAATTTAATATTGAGTTGGTACCTGGTGCAGTGCCCAGCTCAAAATCCCCGTACCGAATGAATATACTAGAATTAAATGAACTAAATTCACAATTAAAATAACTCATTGATAAGAATTATATTAGACCTAGTGTGTCTCCATGGGGAGCACCTATTATTTTTGTTAAGAAGAAGGACAAAACTCTACGACTATGTATAGATTACTGTCAACTAAATAAAATGACAATTAAGAACAGATATTCGTTACCCCGCATAGATGATCTATTTTATTAGCTACGTGGAGCAACGGTATTCTCGAAGATTTATTTACGATCTGGTTACCACCAGGTCCAAATCAAAGATGAAGACATCTTTAAAACAACTTTTAGGACCCGGTATGGTCATTACGAGTTTGTCGTTATGCCATTTGGGCTTACTAATGCTATAGCTATTTTTATGTGTCCGATGAATAATGTAATGTATAAATACCTTGATAAGTTTGTGGTCATATTCATTGAAAAAATCTTCATATATTGAAAGTCTAAAGAAGAACATAAAGAACATCTAAAAATTGTCTTACAAGAGTTACGAGAACATCAACTCTATGCAAAATTTAGTAAATGTGATTTCTTTAAGGATAAAATTCAATATATGAGTCATGTAGTGACTAAAGAAGGAATTTATGTTGACCCCGAAAAGATAAAGGAAATCGAAGAATGGCCAGTCCCAAAAGATGTAACTGATGTATGATCATTCATGGGGATTACTGGCTATTATTGAAGATTTATCGAAGGGTTTTCAAGAATTGCAAATCCCATAAATTCTTTATAGAAGAAAGGGAATAAATTCGAGTGGAGTCAAAAGTGTGAAGACAATTTTAAAAAGTTAAAAACATGATTAACTACCGCACCAATCTTAAGAATTGCTGACCCTAATAAAGATTTTATAGTATGTACTAACGTATGCAATGACAGTTTAGGTGGAGTTTTAACTCAGGAAGGACCCGTCATTGCTTATGAGTCTAGGAAGCTGAAGATTCATGAGAAAAATTATGCGACCTATGACTTAGAATTGGTTGTTGTCATACATGCCTTAAAAATGTGGTGTCATCATTTAATCGAAAGAAATTTTATATTAATGACATATAATAAAGGGTTAAAATATCTGTTGGGTCAACCTAACTTAAATGTTAGGCAAGCTAGATGGCTATCTTTCTTTAGCGAATACAATTTTGAAATCCAACATATTAAACAAAAAGAAAATAAGGTTGTTGATGCATTAAGCAGAAATGCAAAACTGAATTTTACAGCAGGAATCAGTACCTATAAAACAGATTTAGAAGAACAACTAGAAGAAGGAATAGAACAAGATGAAAATTATCGAAAATTACAAGCAAAGGTAAGAGAAAATTTAATTGAAAGTTTAAGTACAGGGAATAGTTTAAACGAAAAAGGATTATTATTATATAAATATAGACTATACGTACCTAATGTACCTAAGATTAAGTTGTTGATTTTAAATGAAATTCATAAAACTCCTTATTCAGAGCATCCAGGTTATCAGAAAACTATAACTATGCTAAGAAAGCATTATTTTTGGCCAAACATGAAAAATGAATTGGCAGAATGCATTGCTAAGTGCTTTGAATGTCAGCAAGTAAAAACTGAACATCAACATCCAGTTGGGTTACTTCGGCCATTACCTATTCCTAGCTAGAAGTGGGAGATAATTAGCCTTGATTTTATCACATGACTACCTAGAAATCGAAACTTAAATGAATTAATAATGGTATTTGTTGATAAATTAAGCAAGGCAACTCATTTTGCACCTGTAAAAACTACTTATAAAACTACAAATATTACTGATATTTTCTTAAAACAAATTTTTCGATTACATGGAATACCAAAAGTAATAATTTCAGACATAGACCCTAAGTTTACGGGAAACTTTTGGAAGTCTTTTTTTAAATGATTAAATACTACATTAAACTTCAGTACCTCTTTCCATCCTCAAACAAACGGACAGACTGAAAGAGTAAATCAGGTATTGGAGGATATGCTCAAAATGTATGTAAAACAACAGCCAGGTAAATGGGAAGATTACTTACACTTGGTAGAATTTGTTTACAATAATCACTATCAAGCCTCAGCAAGATATAGTCCTTTTGGAATTTTGTATGGCAGGAAGTGCAATACCCCCATCTCATGGAATAATCCAGTTGGCAGGCTAGTATTAGGACCTTGATTATTAAAAGAGATGGAGTTAATTGTAAAACAGGTACAAGGTAACTTGAAATCTGCGCAAGATCGACAGAAAAGTCAAGCATATCTTAAACAAACTCAAAAGGAGTTCCAGGTAGGTGAACATGTCTTTATTAGAATGAGACCTAAAAACAGTTCTCTAAGGTTAGGTAGTTGTGCTAAGTTAGCACCCCATTATTTTGGACCTTTTAAAATACTGTCCAGGATAGGACAGGTAGCATATCAGTTAGCTTTACCGCCAAATTTAAAGGTTCACAATGTTTTTCATATTTATGTATTAAAAGAATATGTACATGATGCTACTCATGTTATTAGCTGGAATGATGTGTGGGTGGAACCGGATTGTATCCTTGAAAGGAGGGAGATCTCGCTTTGGAATCGCACCATTGGTCAAGTGGAGGTGCAATGGAAGCACCTTATTCCAAAAGAATCCACTTGGGAATTGGAAAGCCATATACGGGATGCATATCCAATTCTATTCCAGGGAAATTTTGAGGACGACGAATAAATAAAATTGAGGACGATGTTATAAATTAAGGGGGTGTGTATGTCACATGCCCCAATTTGCAAAAAAAAATTATGTTATTGAGGAACATTATGTTATATTTTATGCTAAAGTTTGTAATTAATAACCAAGTGGGGTCAATGATAATTTAATGTATTGCAGAATATTTTATTAATAAATAAATAAAAGATGAGACAATCGCTTAGGGAAGTTGTTAAATGAGTGTTTACTGGTCACTTGGTGGAGGAGACTGGGTTGAAAGCATATTGACATGTGGCAGCATCCTCAAACTACTTCTAGCTGTTGCAGGTGGCAACTTCCCTATTTTTGTGGTCATGATTCTCCAAGAAAGTGGAACAAGAGCAGGTGGCTCATTAAGTAAAAACTGACCCAAAAGACCTAGGCATGCTAATAAAACTTCCCATTGAAGACAGCTGAGGCTGCTCATTCTGGATTTGTGATCATTCTGAGTGAATGAAGTGCACATGTGAATTCGATGGAGGGGACTAGCTAAAGTAAGTTTGAGGGGATAAGTGCTAAAGACTGAACTAGTGCAGCTATTCTAAGCTGAATTTCTTACTGCTATAAGCAGGACTGAGTTACTGTTGAACACTCAATGGAGTTGCAGAGGATCTCAAGACTACATCTCTCACCTAGTACTCTACCAGGAGGATCAGGAGACAAGCTCAGGGTCTTGAAAATTGCAGTTCAGCTCTTCTCTAGGAGTTGGTTGGGAGGAACAACCTCCTGAAGCTGTTGTCACCTCATCTATATTACAAGTTCTACTTGTATAAGTTCAGTTATTATTTTATTTTACTGCATCAGAAAAGTTAAGAATTTTTCAGGATTATAGTAAATTGTTGTTTTATTTCTGTTAGGGATAAACATGAAAAGTTATTTATGCTGTGAAATCTAGTAACTAGTTAGATTAGGTTAATCAGTAGAGACATTGCTGAGTAAATTGATAGATAGAAAAAATTACATAAACTGTATTTTTCCACACCTCTTGCAAGGCAGTACTCTAGTACAATAGTTATTTTTATTTCAGGTAAGTAGATCCAATAAAACTTGAATGCATATGCAAATGACTACTTTGTATAGGATTTGTGTAAATTATTTACAAAACTTAGCTGCATTTGTAATATCTACTCAAAGTATTTAAATTTAATAATTAAAGATAGAAGAATAAGTTTAAGATAATACATACTATTATGTATAATATTTTACACAGTAAAACGAGTAAAGTTATAAATAATAAATCTAGTAAGTAGAACTAAATAAATAATATAGGATCAATTAAATATTTAAACTAGGTTCAACTTAGTAAACAATATATTAGGTTAACTATGTACCTAGTCAGTTCATTCGTGAGAAATTGTAACTAGGTTTACTGAAACAAAAGTACTAACTCTGTAAACCATTAAAAATAATTAGGGTTTACAACAAATCTGTACTTTCACTCTAGAATAAATTCAAAATTTAAATAATACCAAAACCTAGCACAAACTATTGTAGAAAATTTCAGAAAAAGAAATGTAACTATTTAATAATATAAATCTCAGTTCTTTTTCAAAATTTCATTGGAACATTATTTATTGTAATGCTATCAAATTATTTCTTTACCAAGAATCTTCAAATCTTTTTATTTTAATAAGAAACAATAATTTCTTATTGATCAAGTGACCCTAAATATCGAAATTTTTAATAACAATAGTAATAACTAAAATAAACAAAATATTCATAATTTTAAAATAAATAGAGATACTGCTAATTCCACTTAAGCGGTGAAAACCCCTTTAATATTAAAAGCAAAACTGAACAATCATAGTTTGTCCTACGGCCTTTCACATTATCTATCTAGGCTTAAAAAGCTCAAGTAAAACCATTCTTAATATAAATAGAAGTTCACATCATAAAAATAAAACAATCATCCGTTCAAACTACGAAAGCCCTCTACAATGGCGAGAAGTGTTGTTAGAAAAACCATCGAAGTTATTTAAAAACCTTTCATCAAATCCTCTTGAAACAACCAAATGGCCTGATAGTAAAGTCTTGGCTTAAAGCCAGCTTTTAAAAAAAAAATTATTACCATGTATTCAACTAAGGCCAAGAAGGCTCAAAACTAAGTCACGACTGTGAAATCCCATATCCACTCAATACAAACAACCACTAGGGATTTTAAAAATTCCAAATTAAAAGAACAACATAGTAACTAATAACCACGGTCGATCCAACAACCACAACAACACGGCGGTGCCGTCTTTCTTTCCACCATAAAATTTGTGCAGGAGAAACCCCAGGTGAAACCGAGGCTTACCAGGGTGGATGCCCTCATGGAAGCCTATGGATAGAGCTCTTCAGCTTCAAGCTTGGGCCTGGAGGGCCTGCATAGAGAAAACCCTAGTTTTGTTAGTTACTTTCATTACACAAGATAATAATAAAAAAAACTGTGCCAAACAAACTGTAAGGAAAAAAATTGTGTTTTTACCTTGGAGCCACGCAACTGTGAGGTCGTGGAAAATCCAACCCGAGTGTCTTTTTCTTGTACAAAATTTAAATGGAGCACTGCAAAGAGGGAAAGTGCAGAACATAGTGTCCAAGATAAAATCTCCAGCCACGACGAGGAAGGTTCCAACCTATGATACAAAAACCAGTAGTAAACAAGAACCTAGCACTCTGCACTCAACGATTTCCCTCACACTGGTTTACAATCATTAACACTCACACATAACCAAAGCTCACTCAGAAAAACAATGACGAAGATAGCCCAAAACCCCCAATACTCTTTACACAGTCAAAACCACTTCACAAGTGCAGTGAGTGTCTTACTCACCCTTCTCCACCAGCTCCTTAAAGCTTACAACGACCTGTGTGCATTTGGGTGGAGGATCGACTTCAAACATGGTGGCCACGAGCTCATAGCTAGACCACCCCTCAATAGAAAAAACAAATACCAACACGATTTTAGGGTTTGGACAGGGTTTTATGGTAACATGAAGTCAACAAACCTAAAAATCAATCACCAACCACGTGTCCCAACAAATATTTCGTAATTATGGGTATTGAGCTATAGTCGAAGTCCCGATTGGTAATCTACATAAATCATTGGGTTTTTAAATTCAAAACCTTAAACAGTATTGCATAAGCATCATTATTTTTCCTCGGTTCGATGTCCTTGTTTTATAACCACAGTATATAAAAAGATTTAGAAGTGTTCATTTATACTAGAGTCCTTTGAATAATTATATTATATTCTATGTTCTTCTTAGCATTAATAATGTTTACGTTTGATAATAGTAAGGCACAACGATGGAGATAAACTAACCTTCCATAGAAGTGCATAACCATATAGATCCTTAAAGATAGGTTTAGACTAAGCATAGTTTTTATATTTCATTCATATGCTCTATCTACAAAAGTTCTTATAAAATGAGATATCTGACACAAGGAAATCAAATGTAAATACTTGATTTAAGAAGAATTCACTAACTTAGCCTATGTTTAAAAGTTTAGAAGGAACTCAACAATTATAAACAACACTCTATAACCACAGGGGCTTCAGTTGTTGGCCAATATCCTATCACGTTAGTTCATATTGTGGGTTTTAAAATTATCAAAAATCGAACCAATATATTGGAGGTATTGGGGGGATGAGGGGTTTAAGGTGGGGGTGGGTATGGTGGTTTATAAGGATTGAGGTATAAAAACGACTGGGGAGGAGGTTTTAAGTATTGGGAGGGGGTTTCAACAAAAAGAGTTTGGGTCAATATATCTTGAAATTAAGGGTATTCTTTAATATCCCACGATCGCACGTACTATGTGAGAAGTTCACTAAGTGAAGTCCTCGTGTCTATAACAACCACTGAAGATAGACATGTTGATTTGTTCACAAACATGTGAAAACCATTTTTCTCTAGTTTATAGACTTCTTAGGCCACTATGTTTTTATGACAGAAGTAGAATTGTCCTTATTATACACCATCACAAATTGAAACACAAGTCTACAACTGAAGAACACAACGAGAGTGTTAATGGAACTAGTACTAAAGTGGTAAACATAACTGCGCATAACTCATCCTATCACAGTATTGTTTTTACCATCATTTATGCAGTTTGATAAAATTAGAAATACCAACAATACCATCTTCAGGGTCAAGCTGTAAACAAACATTTTACTAGCATTTATCCTATGCTAGTTTGATTTTATACTCGATCTGGATATTTTACTGGAACAAATTGTTTACCTGTTTAGAACCTCTAAAAGAACCATTATTACACTGCGTTAGTTGTAAGCTAAGTAAGCCCCGATCTCATCTAAGATGTTTTCCTACTTGACAAAAAGAAAGTAATAACACACTTAGTATCAGAGTGAGATGGTGTCATGACATGTATATCATCCTGCAAACATGCTTCTAAATAATAATTATTATGGAGTGGGGAAGAGTTGCTTAAAGACAAGTCAGGATCTAGTGAAGAATCACAATTATTGCGAGATGAATCTAGGAGACTGATAGGTGGATTATAAAAGAAAGGATATGATATTTCTAATTCTGATATATCAGAAAATTAATCTATATTATACATATGAGGAAATTATTTAAATCTGGCACTCATGGCATAGTTTATATCACCTTGGAATTACATACTATGATAGTGTTATGAAGAATAACAAGACTTCTCTAGTTCATCTGGAACTTCGATGTTGTGCTTCTCAAGAAGATGAGACACGATGCCCATCTTCTTCTTGAAACATTTCTTCTCTGGATGAAATCTCTTGCTTCAATAATAAAACTTGGATGTTCTCCCTTTCTTCTTAACCTTCTTTAGTGAGTCTTCATCAGTAGGCTTCGAACTTTCATCTTCAATTCCTGACTTTGGCTTCTTCTCTTTCACAATTTGATTTTCTTTTGATCTTGCATTCTTTCTTAATTGAACAATGAGAGCATGATCCTTTCCCTTGGAATATTTAAGCGCACCCATCTGGATCAATTTTTCTTTCTCATTTGTTAGTGAATCAAATAAAGTACACAAAGAAGGCATTTTCCTATTAGAAACAATAAGCCTAGTAGCATGAAAAATAGACATAAAAACGTAGTATTTAGGACCCAATTTAGAAAGAATGGAAAGGATTAATTGATCATCTTTCTTTTCAATCCCATAATTTTTTAGCATTAGAACAAGTGACTTGAATTTGGTGAAGAAACCTTCAATAGCATTGAAACTTCTTGGACTCATTGAGAATAACTCAATCTCCAACTGATGCGCTCTTAACTCATCTTGAATTCCAAAGAGAGACTCAAGCTTGGTCCATACTTTGTTTGGAGTGGTAAAACCATCTAGATGAAAGATTATATCAGGAGAAATAGAAATGAAAAGCAATCCACAAGCTTCATTCAACCTATTATGCAACTTATATTTCTCAATCACAACATTGGGTTCATTCTCCAAACCTAGAGTAACTCTAGATAGCCCCTTACTGCACAATAGAATGCCAATTTTGGCTTTCCATTCTTGATAGTTTAAGGGATTCAAGACCATAGCTAAAGAAGAATCCACATTTCTGAGTTGATGCGATCAAGAAGAAACTCTCTGAAACCTACCAAAAACAAAACTAGGATAAAATCTGGTAAGCTTAGATCAACCTCTTCTTCAGATAGGGATATGAGATTGGATGCGCTCCTCAAATATGTAGAAATTAAGAAACCTTGGGATCTGATACCATGTAGAAATAATATCTCCAATGATATGAACAAATATGCTAAGAAGAAGCAATGGAAATAGATATTCCTACTATGTTAATTCTCACAAGCATACACAGGAAAAATAGAGAGAAGAAAAGTGACTGAATCACATGAATGAAGAGATGAATATTGGAGTGTACCATTCCATTTAATAATGATGAATAATATTGTACATAAATATTACATCCATCGGAGGTAAAATCGAGTTGTATTGGAGACAAATCATCAATCTCAGAAAGATAGACTTACTAAATATGATAAAACCCCATAGGTGGCTAAAGCACTTCCCAAATCAATCAAGGACCTCATGAATTAGAAAAAACATGAGTGATTTGTCAAGAGTGATGGAAAAAAATTCCAATCTTGGAAAATGGAGAGAAAATCATGGAGGATGGGTTGGCAACAAAAGCTACCAGTTTTCTAGCTGACTAGCTTTACCTTATCCACATAAAACATGGATAAAAGAAGAATAAGGAAGAATCTACAAGAAAGTGCAGTTAATAATTCTGGGAGTCAATAAAGTGGTCAAGATAAACCCAGAATAATAATTAAAGAATTCATGGGGCATATATGGAAAGTGTTGAATTTGTAGTGAAAGCAGATGCCAACTATCTAGGCTAGTGGGTAGGAAATTAATCAAAATTGATTAAATATTTTATCCTAATTTGTGAGTGGGTTTATAATTTTCCAACACAAGGTGCTAAAGTCCTTCCCAAAACTAGTAGGAATAATTTTGAACATTGTATTTGTCCCATCCCACCAGGTTCTAGCATAAGGCATTGGGAGAGACACAGGAGGGACACCAGGGTTTCCAAGCTAAAGGTGGTGGTTTCACTTCAAATTAAATTCAGTGCAAAACTAAGGAAGAGCATTTGTACGCCCAATATTTCACACATGTATTGTAAAATGATGGAAGAAATTAGGAATGATGGAATAATTTCCCCAACCATTCTCGTAACTTTCTCTCACACGCATACTGGTCATGCCCTGCATCATTGACTCGGGAAAATTGTTGGATGGTACAAGAGAAAGTTCGATAGAGGTAAATTGATTTGGAAGGCCATAAATGGTAATTATGGAATAATTAAGTTCTAGGTTAATATATTATAGCACAAATACAAAGTTTCATTAATGTTGGATCGTATATGAGTAATTTCGACAAAGGTAAATTGATTTGGATGGCCATAAATGGTAATTAAGGTGTATATAATGGTCCAGGTTTATATATTATGGCAGGAAGAGGGGGTTTATTTATGATTCAAGACGTTGATAGACATGGATATATCTACCTTGTATTCCAAAGAAGTAGAAATAGAGGGTTCCTTTGTCTCTGCTCAAAAAAAATGGACAGAGAAGAAGATTTGCGAGAAAACAATTGCTATGCCAACTGTGGAGTTAGGAAACTCAATAGGAGTGTTGAAAGGATTATCTGGAGGGTCAAGTGGATGGAGAAAGATGGGATAAATACCAAGATTCATAAGGAATAATGGAAAGAGGAGGATGAGTAGCAGCGGTTGGAGGAGAGAAGAAATTTCTTGTTGGAATTGGACTGGTTGAGAGACAAAGCGAAATGGAAGGATGACAATGTTGAATATATGAAGGATATAGTGGACATTTTAAATTGAAAACTTTCAGAATTAAAGAGGAAGTTAAAAGGGAAGGAAGATACTGAAGCTTCATCATCTACTCCTCCTCAAATCAAGTTGGAAGAACAGGTTCCATGGTTCAAGTTTTAGTTAGATATTATGAACTGTTTTTTTGTGGTTTTGGTAAGGCAATTTGTGAGAAGCTATAATCCCAGGGATTTAAATATATAATAGTTTTAGTTAATTATTATGACCTGTTTTTTTTTGTAAATCTAGTAGAAAATTTTGTGAGAAGCTATAATCCTAGGGCTTTAAAGATATAATTTAGTTGGAAGAATAGAAATATTTTATTTTGTAAAGCTTCTTCAAACTCAGTTAAGAATACCAGGAAATATGCAAGAACATTAGAACCAAATCCTATCTCTTTTTCATTGTATATACAAGAACTTATAAAACTCATGTATATATTTGTTATATTGAATGAATACTCTTTAATTATATATGTCATGTCAATTATGCTTACACTTGAAACTCAACGTTGTTATTATCTTGAATATCATATGTTACTACAATGTGATTTAATTGGAATTGAACCAATATGAACTTAAAGCAACACATAGGATATGGCATATTACTACAGGTATTTGGTTTCACATACAACTCCAAATTATTTTATCCCTAGTAAGCATAGGGGAAGCCAACAAGTCAGTAAATATGCAAGACCATTAGAACAAAATACTATCTCTTTTTCATTGCATATACAACAGTTTATAAAACTCATGTATATATGTGTTATATTGAATGAATACCCTTTAATTATATGGCATGTTAATTGTACTTACAGTTTTCACTCAATGTTGCTATTATCTTGAATAGAATATGCTACTTCTATGTGGTATGATTGGAATCAAACCAATATGAACTATAGTAAAACATGGCATATGTCATATTATTATAGGTATTTGGTTTTACCCTAATATACATTCCAAGGATATATGGTGTACTTGAACATACACTTATTGGGGACATAGATCTATTTTCCTAACTAAATCCAACCAATGTTTTCATGTTGTATGTTTGGTTGTGTCATGAGCTTTAGTTGTTAAATAGTGGTTATGGAAATAAGTTTTTATGACTTTGTTTCTCAATTATGAAGATGAGAAGATGTTAATAATTCCACATCCATTTCTAGAACAAATGCTCTTTCTCTTCTTCTAGTTATAATATCATGGTTTGGAAGTTGAGTTTGTCTTCATTATGAGAATGATGATGTTAGAGAATTCAAGTGCATAAGTTGTAATTTTACTACCCTAGTTGTAGTATTTCTTGGTCGCGAGTTGTTGATTCCGATTTGGTCATCATTTTCAATTGATTATTTGCTCTGTTGACATTACCTTTTGTCACTTTTTGGCATATTTCTTGCCATTCAGACTATCAACTAACCACATGTGTGCATATATTTGAATATTATACAAATCTTAATTAAATTTCATTATTTCATGGTTTTATTGATAATTATGTGACATTTGTAAACATGCGTGATATAAAGGTTTGTTTTGTAGGATTTCATTTCCAAACAAACCTCCAATTGGACATGCATTCACACCAAACACGCACAGTAGAATCCAACTCGTCATATATCCCTCCGATCAACCCGCGGCTCTGTTAGTTGGAATATTCTAGAGAGTTAAAAGCACAGAATGATTTTATGGTTCTGTTGGCCATGCATCCTCTTGGTGCGAGAGTCCATGCTCTAGAAACTCAGATCCTATCCTCTCATCCTGACACCACACTCTCTTCCCATGTCAATGAAGATCAATGACATAGCTGCGCGCGAGAGCAAAACCGAAGCCAAGAAATGAGGAGAACGTCTTGTGCGTTGTCGTGAACAATTATGTAATCATTTGATTAGCAGTTAAGAATTTCTATTTTCAGAGCGGTTGACCACTGAAAGGGTTGACCTTCTCCTATCCATTGTAAAACTATAAAAGACATTGCTGCATGAGAATCAAAAGTTAGCTAGTAGTCGTCGTTGTTGGATAGAAACTCTGTAAACTCTATTTCGGTTTAATATAAATTCTATTTTCAGCTATAAATTGATGTCTCTATTTCATGAGTGACTGATTGATCTAAGCGCCACCCCTAATTGCTGAGAAGGTCCCCTCAACAACCAGAGGTCTCAATTTTTTTATTTCCATTATTCCCTTTTTGCAGATAAGTAGTTTCCATTTCCAGTTCCTGTATGTAATTTGATTTTATGTAAGTTGATGTTACTCTATCACATTTAACGTGTGTTATTTGCTACTCATTTAATTTCTATGAGTGTTGTTAATATAGTTTATGTTTCCAGGATTGAAAGTGACCGATCACACATAGTTATTTATAGTCTTTCTTTTAGTTTGTTATCCAATTTCATATTTGCAATTAGCCAGAGTTTAACTAGTTTAATGTTTTAGGCTTAGTTCATAGTTAGGTGTAATTACGTTGATGCTTCTGTAGCCATAGATTAATTGCATCTATTTATGTTATAGCGGATTTCACCACTCTAGGTGAATCACACTTTGTATGGCCTTCCCCTGTCCCGCTGTAGACTCTTTAGACCCCATGGACCATATTTTATCCTTTGATGTTTCCTTGATCATCCCTAAAACTATATAAAAGATGATATATGCGGATTTTTACCCGATAACCGCGTACATACGCATGTTTGACCCCTATAACCGCGTACATCGGGATGTGTGCATAGTCCAAATCCTTTTGGATTTTTCCTTGACATGGATCTGACTCATTCGACTCCTGGCCTTCCATATGCCTTGAGATTGCTCGGATTCGACCCTTCATTATCCCTTGTGAAGCTATATAAGGAACCCCTTGGTACATTGAAGGCATATAGAGAGATTGAAAGAAACGAAACTATAGTCCATTGTTGCTAGAAGTTATACTTGAGTCTGCATCCCTTTGTCCCTTTGGAGCACTTTTGTGTTCTTCCCAAGCTTGCCTTTTGCTAGTGATCTTGCTATCGTGAGATGGAGGATTGAGGTGGTGGTGGCCCAAGTGGGGGATTCAGTTTCTCCGGTTCGCAGACGTGCCGTCAGAGGTTGTGTCTATCTTGTAATCTATGATTTATATTAATAAGAACTATCTTTTCCTGTCCAATGATATGTATTTGATTGAATATTGTATCCATTGGAATATGTCAAATGCTTTTACATTATTGATTATATATGCTAGAATAGATCTAACACCATGATATATAGTATGCTTGTATTGTTTACTTGTTGTTGAGGAAGTATTATATCAATTCAAGCTGAAGATTGGATAGCTTAACGGGGATCTACTTCAACCGTCCAGAATAAGGTACGAGGTCTGGTCCTTTAGTGTTAGACATTTTATTTCTATTGCATATTGGGAAAGATTGATTTCTAGAGTCAAAGTTGTCTGTTGTGGTACCCAAAGCCATAGGAATTTCTCTCCGTAACAGAATTGTCGACTCCGCTGGGGAGTTCCTAGTAGTTGTCCTTTGGGGGTGATTTTCTCGGCATTCAATGTATTTGAATTGCTCTTTATCTCTTGTTTATGTGTCGGGTCTAGGGGCATGTATGCCTGGTAGAGTCTGATTGGAGTGAAGTTTGTCTCAGCCTGTCTGTTTTCCTTGTTTTATGCACCTTTTTCTTCATGTACCCGTGTTTTTGATTTACAGTCGCGTATACACACGGTTTCCTCTATGATTTCCGCGTATACACACGGGTTTACTGCGAACAGTCGCGTATACCCTGTTTTTTTCCCTTTTTGTGGAAGTTAATTGGTTGCTGGGTCAATGATGTTAGTTGCTAAGTCTCCTTTGGCACTACCTGAGTCTGTTTTGACCTCTGTTTCTGACCGGAAACGTTTTTTTTTAGCCTAAATTTTTTTTAGGAGAGTTCTTGTCATGGCATTTTTTATTTTTTGTTTGAGATTAGTGCATTAGAGTTCTTTTACATTAGTTCTTTGCTTGGATGCTGTCTATGTGTGCTTGCAGAGTCTAGGGGTGGTAGAATCATTCTTTTGCTTTTTGCATCTCTTATATTTTCAAAAAATCCAAAAACATTTACTTATCATAATGCATTGCATTTTGCACTTTGCATTGTACTTGCACTAGATCTAGATTTGCTTTGGAATACTAGTTAGGACTTCATATAGGAAAAATTTGCATTCTTCATTTGAAGAAAAATTGTGCATTTCACGTAGTAGCATACCCTGTTTACATCGACACAATGCATTTGCATTGATTGTTACGGTGTGAATTTTACTTTATGTTGCGTCATAACACCACTAGTTGCACGACCATATCCTATTTTTGAGTAATAAAGACAACTAAAATCAACGCTAATTAAAATGAATTACACTCTTTTCTTTTCTAGGGTGCACCAACAAGCTTAGGTTTTAGGATCTTGGAATAGTTCATTGTAAGTCAATTCTCCAAGATCACTAAACAACAACATCTAGGTGTCTATCCAGGGAGTGTGTGAAATCATTGGTATAACCATCGTTCTCAGGATCCTCATCTCAAACAGGAGTTAAGCACGAGGCAGTGTGAGTGGTTATTGATTGGGATGACCCTTAGTCATAACTGAGTAGCACCGGAGATATTTCCAGGATTGTATTCGTATCTGGGGGCTCTTTCGAGATTTTCGGGCTTTGCTACCCTAACCATACGGTCAATCCCGCCTGAGCTTTGATTATATTGAGTTGAACTTAGTGACCTTACCTAGGATATCAAGGGGGTACTTGTAGAGGTTATTCTGCAGGTGTCCCGGCCAGGTTGGGGTCGGACAGCACAGTCGCTTTACGTGTTGAAGCTGAGGGCCACAATAATTGGTTACGTACCTCCGCTTGTTGTGTATGGGAGTCTCAAACCTCTCCTAGGCGAGACATACCTGCTTCATTCGGGAGCTCACTTATCCAGCCCTTGTTTGCTTGCATTTGGATTTAGATTTTATTAGTGATTGCTCTGTGCATGCTAGTTGGCCTAGGGTTTACGTAAATAGAGAGTCTTTGCTATTTTTGTTTTGAGTCATTGTGGATTTGAGTGCGGTTCCACGCCGTTCTCGTCGGTTAGTAGGACTTCCTCCTTCCACTTCTCCTCCTCCTTTGGGAGAGATACCTAGACAGTCCAGGCAGACTATGTCACACACTGATTCACACACCATGGAGGATCATTCAGAGACTATTCCTGAGCCACCTCCTCCCATTCGTGTTGACGATGGGGAATTTACTCCTACATACTATCCTTCACCTAACCTAGCTGAGTTAGGTCCTGTGATTTCCCAGATAGGATCTTTACACGATAGACCTACTCACTCTAGGGTTGATTCCCCGTTGACACATTACCGGTATGGAATGCCGGAAGATGCCGAGACTCACTTTGAACCTGCCAGCACTAGCTACGGTAGTTATGCTACGACTGGTTTTCCTATGCACGATTTGACATTTCATGTCGAATCCGACTTTGATCCTAGCACTATGCCTGGGGGCAATCCCATTCCTTACCTTGCGAAGAGGTTTGGGAGTACTAGTCACATTGCACCTTCCGTCCTAGTGGTGGAAGCTACATCTCATCCCCCTCCTAGGTCTAGGGTTAGTGATCCGATTAGGATACTAGGTCCGAGACGGGTGACGATAGGTGGTAGTACATATCTTATTACTTAGGTTCCTTCGTCCTTGGTTCTGAGTTCTTCAAATGTACATCCTCCACCCTATCCACGTGGTCCTTCGAGCCGATATATGGCTACGAGTCAGTTCCATACTGCAGTTACTAGGCCAATCGTGTCTCGAGTTCATATACCACCCGCTGCTTCGGAAGGCTATGTTCACACTTATAGTGGTCAGCTTGTTACGTCTGGGGCATATATACCTACTTCTGGTATGTATGTTCCTCCTTCCGAAGCTTATCTTCCTACCTACGGAGTGTCCCATGGGACATCGCAGGCGATGACCTATGGACCTTATTACGGGACGCAGTATGGACAGGTTTCTTCACCTTACGGAGGCGGGTATCAACAACCTTCTTACTCTCATAATTATGGCTTCATATCTCCTACTAGTCAAGGTCCACCTTACTATGATACTTCCATGTCACCTTATACAGGTCAGACAGGAGGAGGACACTATGGCCAAGGCCATGGTGGTGCTCAAACCTATGTGAACCAGGGAGCGGTCCATCGACCTCATCATCCTAGGCTCCCTTTCCTCGCGACGCTTAACCTTCCTGACTTATCAAGACTTACGAATGATCCCATGGCTCATGACCCAGCTTGGCCGGCTGTCCCTACCAAGCTTCCTTCGGACATACCTAAGTTCGAAGGCAAACCGGGAGAGGATCCGAGCGAACACGTTACCACGTTTCACCTTTGGTGCTCTTCGAATTCGTTACATCAGGACTCAGTCCGCTTGCGACTATTTCAACGCACCCTTACAAGGCCTGCTGCGAAATGGTATATAGAGTTACCAAAGGGAGCTTTTACCTTGTTCGACGATCTTGCGATGACTTTTCTTAATCACTTCCAGCTACCAGTGTGCTATGACGTTGGTACTGAACTCTTGTCGACATTTCGGCAAGATAAAGCCACCCATATTTATGATCATATTCAGGAGTGGCATAGATGGAAGAGATTAATTAAAGCTTTTATATCGCCGGAGTTCCTTCTCGAGTGGTTCCTCAATTTTTTATTGCCATATATCACGAAGGATGTTTCTACACCCGGAGTGCAGAATGAGGAACAAGCAATCTTTAGGGCGCAGGAACTGGACTTGATTTATGCTCAGTCCGGTTTGTTGTATGAGATTATTCCCAATGCTCCTCGTTCTAGTTTCGATCCCAAGGTCAAACCTAGACCACATGCCGATGGCATTGTGGGTTGTGCAAGTGCGAAACCTACAGATTCGGTTGAAAAACAAGTTAGTCAGTTGTCACTCAACCAGTTTGCTTTGGGACAAGCTACGGCTTCATCTCAACCCACCCAAACGGTGAATGTACTTTCTGTGCAATCGTCGGACCAGAAGGGTAACCAGCAACCCGGACGAAATAGAAAAAAGGTTAAGAATAATAATCGAAAGGGTGGGAATAGAAATGAGAATGCTTCCAATAATGACAAGAACGGTCAGAATGCTGGTGGGGACAAGCAAGCAAAACATAAGGTTAAGTTCCCTTGCAAGCTATGTAAGGATGATCACCTCACTTACTTGTGCCCTCGAATTGATGAAGCTTCGAGACTCTTAGCACAAGGCCCAACTGTGCTAACGAACCCTTTACCACATAACCAGAATATGAACTCGAAGTCCCAGGAGCAATCTAGTGAGAATGATCCACCAGAGGCTAGTGCTCGTGGGTGCATTAACATGGTCCGTGCTGCCAAGGTTGTGACTCATGTGAAAGATTATGGATCGTCACAACCCAACCCAGGCAAAGAACCTAATCCACCAGGAACCCCTTTGCGCATTAAGAAACCTGCGGATAAACCTGAGGCTGCACCTCGCATTCCTAAGGGGGTACTTAAGCACTCGGGGCATAATCCAAATGCCCGAGCCGCCCAGAATTATTCAGTTGTCGAGGATTTGGGCCATACTCCATGTGCGATGTCTGCATTGGAAGTGCTTCAGAGTTGTCCTTCGCAAAGGAAGGATTTGCTTTCTGCTCTTGGTGTGAACGGTGATTATTCTTCCTCAGTGATCAAATTTGAAACCACAAGTCATCAGCCTTGCTTGCCCTACTATGTGTCGCTTTCGATACACGTAGAATGTCTTAATATGATCGTCAAGCACACTGTGATTGACGAGGGCGCTGCTGCATCTGTGATGTATTTGTCCTGTTGGAAGGGTCCTGGTTCTCCTCAGTTGTCGAAATCAGCAACTATGTTAACTTCTTTTGATGGGATATATTTTAGGCCACATGGCATCATTCCATCCCTTAAAGTCCATTTGGGAGGGAAGACCGTTGCGATAGAGGTTGAGGTGGTTGATGCGCCTCTCGACTACAATCTCTTGCTGGGTCGGAACTGGATGTATAGTATGCAAGCCGTTGCTTCTTCTGTGTTTCGAGTTGTATGCTTTCCAAATAACGGGAAGATTGTAACGATTGATCAAATGACATTCAAGAATTCCCTATTACTGCATCTTCGGGAGCTTCGGTCCCGGTCGTTGAACACTCTCAGCCGGCAACTGGGAGTGTGGGTGTAGGCATGTATCCATCCCTCATGGGAAGCTTTAGTTGTCCTACGTCGGTCCTCATGATAGGATCTTGTTTCGATAAGGCTTCGACTTCTACGACCTCAGTGTCTTTTCACACGACTCATATGGAAGATCCTTGGATTCTTCCTACACTGAGTATTTCGAGTGAGCCTGTCGAGACCAACGTGCCGCTTCCTGCAACCATGATAGCTTATCAAGCCAATCTTATGAATGTTGCAGAGCCTTGTTCTTCCTCTTCGCGGACTTTAGAGGAAGACCCCTATGTGCTGTCGACATGGGCAGTATAGTCTTCTCATGCCCATGACTGCCTGGATACGGTTTTCCCTTCAGATGAAGCGATCATCGAGGCTATGTTGGGCGTTGAGCCACCATGGGAGGAACTTCATCATAGATCATATTTCCTTCCACCGCTTTACCGTTTGGAGCATGAGGATTATAGGGAGATTCTTAGTCAGAGAGTTGGTAGTCCCATGATTCCATTAAGCTCTCCTGGTTAGATGGCTGATGGAAACATGGTGAACATATCTTCCACGATTTCTATCAACATCTCTCGAAATCCTGGCACCATTGAGAATGTCTATATTGGGGCGGCTTGTTCCCATGCTGAGATTCTCGAATATACCGAGCTATTCAAGGAATTCCATGATATTTTTTCTTGGTCTTATGATGAGATGCCAGGTATTGACCCTCAGATTTTCAAACATGAGATTAAGACTTACCCCAATGCTAAGCCTGTTCGACAACGTTTACGCGCCGTGAATCCTAGGAAAGCACCCGCCATTAAGGCAAAGATAGAGAAGTTGTTGAAAGTCGGCTTCATCTATCCCGTTCCCTTGACGAAGTGGGTTTCAAACCTCGTTCCGGTGGATAAGAAGCAAGGAGTGATCCGAATATGCACTGATTTCTGTGATTTAAAGCGTGCCTGTCTTAAGGATAACTTCCCCACACCATTTATAGATCAGATTTTGGATGTGGGTGCAGGTAGTGAGGTTTTCTCCTTTATGGACGGCTTTTCCGAGTATAATCAGATCCAGATTAAACCTAAGGACCAACACAAGACTGCATTTATTTGTCCTTGGGGAACGTTTGCATATCGGAAGATGCCTTTCGGCCTTAAAAACGCCAGAGCTACATTTCAACGGGCAATGACTTTGATTTTCCACGATCTCAAGTCTATTATTGAAGTATTTTTGGATGACCTCACTGCTCATTCTCGTATGAGAATGCGTCATTCATATCAGTTGAGATTGGTTTTCGAAAGATGCCGGCACTATTCGGTTCGATTAAATACTCATAAGTGCATCTTTTGTGTGAAGTCAGGTCATTTATTAGGATTCATCGTTTCAAAGGAGGGCATAAGAGTCAATCCCTTAAAGGTTGAGGCAATACTTCAGTTATCTCCCCCGAAGAACATTCGTCATCTTCAGTGTTTGCAAGGTATGGAAAAATTCTTACGAAGATTTGTGGTCAACTTTACCAATTTGACTAGAGGCTTCATGCGTCTCTTGAAGAAGGATACTCCCTTTGAATGGGATGAGCGAGCCCAGGAGTCCTTCAATGCACTTAAGTGAGCCCTAGCATCGGCCTCGGTGATTAGTCCTCCAGATTATAGCCATGATTTCCTATTATATGTGGCCGCGTCTTTAGAGACGATTGGTATGGTATTGGTTCAGGAGGATGAGGAGCTCCAGGAGCATGTCATATATTATCTGAGCTGAAACCTTATTGACACAGAGATTCGTTATTCTCATGTCGAGAATCTTGCTTTAGCGATCGTACATGCGGTTCAGCATTTGAGACATTATATTCTCCTTCACCAAACCTCGGTTGTGGCCCATGTCAATCCGTTTCAGTTCGTCCTCACACGAAGGATGATTGGGGGAAAGTATAATAAATGGATTGTCATTCTGCAAGAATTCGATCTCGAATTTGTTTCGGAAAAGTTGAAGAAGTCGTTAATTTTTGCATAGCTTATATCGGATTTCCCGAGCGAGACCGAGGAGTTGGTTTGTGAAGATACGTTTGTCGATAAACACATATTCTTAATCTCAACATCTAACCCATGGTATGGAGATATCATAGTATATCTGCAAACACAGAGGACCCCTACTCACCTCTCGCGAGATAAATGACGATGATTACGTCACATCTCTAAGAACTACCTTATAGTGGACAATACTTTGTACCGCCGTGGGGTAGATTCCATTTTACGACATTGTTTAACTCATGAGGAGGCTGAGGTTGTGTTGAATGATTGCCATGGAAGGGCGTGTGGTGGTCATTTATCTGGGCTTTCTATAGCTCAAAAGATTTTGAGAGCGGGTTATTTCTGGCCGTCGATCTTTAAAGATTGTGTTGATGCGGTCAAGAGGTGCCACCCTTGCCAGGTGTTCACATGAAATATGCGCTCGAAGCCTGCCCCGTTACATCCCATTATCACCGCTGGTCCCTTCACCAAGTGGGGGCTCGATTTTATGGATTGCAACCCAGCTTCGGCTAGGGGGCACCATCATATTATAGTGGCTGTGGATTATTTCATGAAATGGGCTAAGGCAATGCCTACAGTAAAATCCGACAGTGAGATAGCCACTCACTTCATATTCAACCAAATCATTACTCGGATCGAGATTCTGAAAGAGCTTGTCACTGACCATGGCTCACACTTTCAGAACCGTATGATGGAAGAGTTGGCATCCAAGTTAGGGTATAAACAAGAGCACTCCTCTTCTTATTACCCCCAAGCGAATGGACAGGTTGAAGCAGTGAATAAATCACTTAAGTCCATTCTCCAATGAACCATCACACAGAGCAAGATGAATTGGCATATTATGTTATACCCTGCTTTGTGGGCATATCGAACCGCGGTTAAGACTGCCACTGGTTTTTCTCCATATCAGCTTGTGCATGGAGTGGAGTCGATATTGCCGGTTGAATACGAGATTCCTTCGTTGAATTTAGCTATGGAACTCTTACTAGACACTTCACCTTTGGAGGAGCATTTGGTCCACCTCGAGTAACTTGATGAGCAGCGTCGAGATGCCTTGGTGGCTCTAGCGGTTAATAAACGTCACATTAAGGTCTAATATGACAAGTCTGTCCATCCAAGAGTGTTTAGTGAAGGAGACTTGGTCCTTTTGTGGGATCAATCGAAAGAACCCTTGGGGGCAGGGAAATTTAATCCTATGTGGCGTGGTCCTTACGTGGTCAAGCGTGTCTTAGAGAAGGGTTCCTATGAGTTGGTCGATTACGAAGGCACAGCTTTGGCAGAGCCTAGAAATGCGCTCTATCTCAAAAAATACTATGCATGATCTTTAGCCAAGGCTGCTTGTTGTATATTATTGTACAGCTTTGCATAGTTAGGTATTTTTATTATCGTGATCGGTTTTGTGATTAGTTTCCGTTTCTTTTGGCAGATGTCAATGGAATATTCCACCTACATAGGATTCGCGGATGGTGCAAGCCGTCACACTCAGCACTCAGCCTCGGCTACTTGGGTAATTTTGCTCCTATGGGTCAGGTACTGTCTTCGGGAGGTGTATGTCTATGGCCATCTTCCAACAATGTTGCTGAATATAGTGCCATTATCGAGCTTCTACAGGATGCCATTTCACATGGTGTTCTATCTCTTGAGGTACGTCTTGATTCGGAGTTAGTAGTGTCACAGCTCAATGGTTTGTACCATGTTAGAGATCCGACGTTATTGAGAAGATTCTTACGTGTGAGATTGTTAGAACGACAATTTGACAGTATTACATATATACACATTCCAAGAAATGATAATCAAGTTGCTGACTCATATGCTAACTACGTGTTAGATTGGCATTTGTTTCATTCATAATAAATTAATCACAAACATTTTTACACATGTAAATAAATAAACAGATCACCATAAAACCTTTTATATATATCAAAAATGTGGTAATACATAGTGTCATATACAAAAGTGGAGCTTTCAAAGCTTCCATCATATAATACACAGTCGTACAAAAAATATACACTCCTAGGTGTCTAATCCTATGGAGGTGGAGGGTTGTGATCAGGATACGTCACTACGACTCTAGCTAGCCACCAGAATAAATGCACCCATGCGCGTGGCACGCCCACCACCTGTCACTGCATGGCCTCAGGTAAGTCCTCGACTTGCGCCATGGGAACTCTATGAGTCAGTCGCACGAAGTTGGTATGAATGCTCTTGAGCGTTCGCTCCGCATCCGCACCTGTGATGTCATCCCCTATTCCCCTCCGTTTATGATGTGGGAAGCCCTCTGGTCGCCGTGGTCCCACATATACGCATGAATGGTAGATGTCATTATGTGTTGTCATGTAAAAACATGTCTTTTTGATTCCACATAATCAAGAAAATACAAAAAAAATTAAATAACTCAAAAAACTTTTAAAAAGAGTGAGAGTCGAGATTCGGTACCTATCTCTCCATATGCCAATCCTAGTGGCAATGGCATGTCTGGATCCCCCCGGAAATCTATCCCTCCATAGGGGTAGTCATCTATGGCAACAGTCTGTCGTCGCCACCATGGAAAGAAGTCAGCTGGATATGGGTTGGCCACCCTACCACCCCCCAGTCTGCGCATAGCATCTGCCCAATGTCGTTGGGCCGGATCTCGAACCCCGTGGAGAGGAACGTCCACTCTAGGGCTCAATCCTGGAACACGCTCGAAGAAAAACATGCTCAATGTGCTGTTGAACCCAAAGTTCAGTATCCTGCCTGCCTTACACTCACTAAGCTGGTGTTTCATGTTGCTTAGTAGTGTAGTACTCCAGTCGTATATGGTCGGTCTCATACACTCCACCGCGTAGAACATCAGTGGCCGCGAGGCCTGATGGAGTGAGGCTAAGCCTGCTATCCTACCCAGCGTCAGTAGTATGGCCTTTAGACACAGCACCTATATAGCATTGGTGGGGACTTGACTTCCCACCTTCTCAGTATCTGGGTAGCAGTACACAGCTACGTACTCATCGATAGTAAGCCCACCACCTGGCCCACCTAGGGAACGAAGGTTCACCACCTCCCCTCGTCTAGATAGACCTGTGATAAAGTATATGTCTTCCACATCTATGGTGAGAGACATCCCATCTATCCTGAAGGACTCTGAGTCTGGATCCCAATAGTTTACCAGCATCTCTAGCAGTCTTGGTTTGGCCCTCAAACCACCGAGGCACCAAAACTTGTAGAGTCCGCATCTTTTAAGAGCTTGTTGAGCCATCACATCAGCCCTTACAACTTCCTCTACTTCACCATGCTCACGCTCTCTCCATTCTAGCACCATCCTGCAAGAGAAATTGCCATATTTCCCATTAGATTCTTATAAATTGACTTGTGCGGCGTCATACGTGACTGTTTTACAAACAACCGCATATGTACGCGGTTTCTAACCTCTTTTCCGCGTATAGCCAGCCCTATATGTGGAAAAAGCTTTGATATCTACGTGGGCCGCAGCGCTCATGTAGAGATGGCCTAAACTACCTCATTTCACCATGAAAATCAACAAAAATTATATTAAAATGCATGAGGAGAGCATGAGTAACTACCTGGAAGAAACGATTGTGAATTCCGCCGGCTAGATCTCTTGGAATTTGCAGTTGAATATCAGAGCTCCAATGGGTAAAAGTTTCAAATGATTTATATTTTTTACTATTTATAGAAAAAATTTAAAATATTTGAAAATTTTTACCCCCTTTCCTATAGTTTTGACAGTTTCTAACCCTTTTGGACCGTTTCTGACATAATTTGTGATGTAGAAGACCATTTTCAGTGCCGTTTCAGCCATTGGATTGACCTGTTCGTACTGATCTCAGGTATAACGTCTACACTAGAATATAGGTTAGTTTCACCACCATTTGCATTTTGCATGACCTTATGACCATGTCACCATGACCTTAGGTATGTACCCACTCTATTATGTCACGAAACCTTCTTGCTGCTTTAGAAGTGGCATGATACGAGTGGTAGAGCTTCACCTTACATGGGTACCCTAGTTAGCCCCTTATTTACATTTGGTGCCCATGCCGACATTTTCTCCTTTAGGGTGTGGGAGTCCGTTGTATAGTACTGCCATGACATTTCACAAGAGCCTCATACTCCTATTGATCTTATGCTATCCTGTTTCCCTCCGGACTCCCCCTATGTCAAGTTGTGAATGCATTATCATGAGCTTTTCCTGCCTTATTGAGCTTTACGCCGGCTCCCCTGACATTGCATTTCAGTCATATAGCCCGAGCTTGTCTCATGTCTAGCCATGCAGGGCCATTTTATATATCCTTCGCAGCTTGATTTCCCTTTTTACCGGGAGGGGATTTTCCCCCGAGTGTCGATATCCTACACATGTATCCTTGCATTGAGCATAGGTATGTTCCACTGCTTGGAACTAGTTTGTTTTCCCTGATGACACTCGTCTCCTCCTAGTTTGTAACTATAAAGCTAGTTTATTCTTTTTTCAAGCTTTTCAAATAACTGAAAAAGTCCAAAAAAATAAAAAAACCAAAAAGTCGAACAAGGAAAGATGTTATCTTTGGCAGCTGTTGAGTCGTGTCACCTTCGAATAGAGCACTGTATATCACATCCATTGGTTGGGTTATAGTTTGACTTAGGAGCTGTACTCATTTATCTGAGTTTATCTCCACCGACTGGTTAAGATTCCAATCCCTATGGAGCCTCTGTTGATGCCTCCTGTGTCACAGAGATGTCCCAGTTTGTATATCGAGTCTATGCTGCGTTCATTTAGTCACCATACGTCGTTATGCTCTTGTTCAAAGGAAGTTGAAACCTGTGTCGGTCATTCCTCAGTTATCTTGACTTTGCATGTTGGCCATTCCTGGTATAGTTACTGGTTCGTGCACCTTATGATCGAGTCCTTCCACATTAGACAGCTTTGATGAGTACCTCGTGTTGGATGATGGGGGATGCCTTAATGCTTTCCTTCCAACGGATTTCATCCCATTGACTTTAGATCGTTTATTCTGGGATTGGAATCTAGAGTCCTTTTGAGTGCCTTGAGACTTGCAGTCATCAGTGGCAGGTTCTCTCACCATCGACAGTTTCTTGGGAATACATCAATGTCCCCAGTTCGATGGGTTCTCTCAAGTGTTCGACCTCAACGCATCTATTCACACTTGTTAGTTTGCACTCTAGTACCTTGATTCCCATTTTCATTATCGGTGGGTAATCTCGCGTCTGTTAATGGTATACATCAATGACTGACAATCAGACGATGGAATACTATGTTCGACCTCGACACCTCTATTCACATAGTAGGACATGTACTCGTAGTGGTTTGTGTAGAAGACCTTCTAGACTGGTGGCATCTCTTATATGCTACCTCCTTGATCGTGCCAGTGTTCATGATATTTCAGCTCTCGTGAATTGATTCCAGTGTATGTCAGACATTTCCAGCCACTGTGGAGATCTTGATCTATTATATATCTTCAGCCATTTTGGAGATCATGGTCCTTTGTATATCTTCATCATGGAGATTCTGATCTATGTATATTGTACGTGGCCATGACCACATATGTCATATCATGTATTATGCCTATTCATGGCCATTGTACTCTTATGTATCCGGGACTGCTATATGTACTTGTAGTTATATGCAGAGTTGTATCATTGTACTACGCTGATTGGGTGGCTGGTCTTCCATTTAGGATCCTTCATCACTCCACTTCTGGGATGGACTTATAATGTATTTCAGCCATCGTATGAACCCTCTGACCTCACACATTAGGGGGCATCTGTTATAGCGGATTTCACCACTCTAGGTGAATCATAATTTATATGGCCTTCCCCTGTTCCACTGCAGACTCTTTAGACCCCATGGACCATATTTTATCCTTTGATGTTTCCTTGATCATCCCTAAAACTATATAAAAGATGATATACGTGGATTTTTACCCGATAACCGCGTACATACGCGGGTTTGACCCCTATAACCGCGTACATCGGGATGTGTGCATAGTCCAAATCCTTTTGGAGTTTTCCTTGACATGGATCCGACTCATTCGACTCCTGGCCTTCCATATGCCTTGAGATCGCTCGGATTCGACCCTTCATTATCCCTTGTGAAGCTATATAAGGAACCCCTTGGTACATTGAAGGCATATAGAGAGATTGAAAGCAACGAAACTATAGTCCATTGTTGCCGGAATTTATACTTGAGTCTGCATCCCTTTGTCCCTTTGGAGCACTTTTGTGTTCTTCCCAAGCTTGCCTTTTGCTAGTGAGCTTGCTATCGTTAGATGGAGGATTGAGGTGGTGGAGGCCCAAGTGGGTGATTCAGTTTCTCCGGTTCGCAGACGTTCTATCAGAGGTTGTGTCTATCTTGTAATCTCTGATTTATATTAATAAGAACTATCTTTTCCTGTCCAATGATGTGTATTTGATTGAATATTGTATCCATTGGAATATGTCAAATGCTTCTACATTATTGATTATATATGCTAGAATAGATCTAACACCATGATATATAGTATGCTTATATTGTTTACTTGTTGTTGAGGAAGTATTATATCAATTCAAGCTGAAGATTGGATAGCTTAACGGGGATCTACTTCAACTGTCCGGAATAAGGTACGAGGTCTGGTCCTTTAGTGTTAGACATTTTATTTCTATTGCATATTGGGAAAGATTGATTTCTGGAGTCAAAGCTGTCTGTTGTGGTACCCCAAGCCATAGGAATTTCTCTCCGTAACAATTTCTTAAATTGCTTTATTATAAAATAGGAAATAATTTCTCCCTTTAGACGTAGTTTAGTATAGTTGTTCCTTTGTTATTTCAATGGAAAAATAGCTCAATTACTATATTTTCCTACATTATAGCCTCATATGCACAAAACAGCTGGTCATGATCCTTTAGGTTGTTTATTTCACAATTTACATTGTTTTTCACCATCCAAACTATCATTCGGACTGTCCTTCTTTACCATCATCCAGACTGTCGTTCAGACTTTCATATTTCCTGTTTTGTTTTATACTTGTTTAAAACTTAGTTTTCTTAGTTTTCAAATTGTGTTATTTTCTGTACGCAATCAATAAGTCATAATAAGTCATATATAATTAGGACCTTATTCCAAATCACATAAAGTATCCATTAAGCTTTGTAATGGTTCTCAGCTTTCATTCCTTTTTTCTTTAGTTTATATATGAATTATGTTTCTTTTGTCTCTGATTTCTTAATCAGTTACTTCTTTAATACTTGTCAATTGCATTTCTCGTTCGATCTACCTTATTCTGATTTAGATTGATTTTAGAATTAGACTTATTAATCTTATTCTCTAAAAGTACATTAGTTCTTCATGATTTGATCATCATTTCTAGCATAGGATATGTCCTTCTTTATTCTATAGTTATTGAACATGTCCATAAAATAGAAATAAAATATCTTTATTAAATTTTCTACTTGCTTCTAGATTATATTTATTTTCTTAAATTTATTCCATGCTTTACCTGTCTAGAATAATATATCTCTAACTTCAAATTAATCAGTAGAATAGTCTTAATTAATAGATCAATTGTTCATAATATCTCATTTCAGCTAGAGCCATTTGCTTATGGATAGAGAATAAATCACAATGTTTACTATCACATAAAACTGGACACTCTTTAGTTTACACCTCTTTGTAGAACTTGCATTAGACTTAATTCCATTTAGTTTTCTGATTTCCTTTGAAAATCATTTTGATACACCTTCTCCAGTTCCTGTTACATTGAACGCATATCCTCAGAATCCTCAAGGAGAATGGAACTAGATAATTTATCTTAATTATTGTGTATTGGTTAAATGAATGTATAGGTTAATTCTTGGATTTCTCAAATATATTAAGTAGCTATAATTTTGCCTTAGATAATATAATCTCTTGTTTCCATATAGTTAAAGTTCTGAATTTTTGTATAGCCTTTATAATTCCTAGATCAAGTCTTGTTTCTTATATTAGTATTATATATATCTTTCCTGTTATTGTTTATAGAGTAGATTAGTATAGATTAATAATGTTCTGATATATTGAAAGTCTAATTAACTTAGTATTTGGATTTCTGAAGTTTGACTCGGTTTTTCATTTTAAAAGATCTTTCGATCTTTTCTTTGTTAAAATATTTCTACGAAACCCTAGGTATTCATCTACCTTAGCATATATTTTGTGTCAAATCCAAGTTTACCAACCCCGATCGATAATTAAATATTTGGTGAAATCATTAAGACAACAAAACACCCAACATTTTGGGGTCGTTGCCAAGGAGTTGTTCTGTAAGGTAGAATAGAATTCCATTATGAAGTTTAGTAATCGGTTGGTGGCGGGGGAGCGATAAGACGAGAGATAATAACCTGTGCATCTATTATAACAGGAACCCCCAAATCCAGCAGTAATAACAGTATTGTAGATTTTCATTTAGTTTATCTTTTCATGAACATGCCTAGGGATTCGAAAGGCAGATACATTAGAACTAGTTCTCAAAACTTTGTTAAATTTCCTGCTAACCTTTACGGGGGGCGTAATACCCCAACCACTAACTGAGCGGAAAGGTATCGGACGACACACATAGGAAGTAATTCTTCTTGGAAATCTAAAGGAGGAGCCATAGAATGTAGGGAAACCCTAGAAGGAAGTAGTTCTAAAGACCCCATTCCTGAAGAAGTTCATGAGGGCTAGCCGTTGGAAGCCCTCAACCCTCCACTAGTGCAAAAACCTAATGATACAACTTTTTCACTAGTAGGGGATCCAAAATTCACTAATTCCATTGCTCATGCTCAGGTAAAAACTCTCTTTGGTAGCTTAATAAATGCAATTGTTTCATAGATTGAGACATCCATAGTAAAACCTACCCTCCCTGTAGAACCTAATAAAGACATGACTAAGAAATTTTCTTATCAAAGGAAGATATCCCTTGATGAAGAACATTGGGATGCCTCATTATCACCTCGAAAGGAACTTCCTAGGTCAACTCTCTTTAAAAATCGAATCTACATGGAGAGACAATGAGAAGATGAAGATCATGAAGAGGTTAGAAATGATGGAGAAGAAGGAGAAAATTGAACTGAGGCTACCTTTGGGTTTCCTATGCTAAACACTGCATAGGATGTAATAATGAAGAATATCCCTCCTTCCTCATTACCTACTTTATATGGGAAATGCAATGAAGACCTTGACACATTTTTGTTCGAGTTTGACATTCTTTGTAAAAGCTATAACTATCTACAAGATGCTCACAAACTAAAACTTTTCCTTGCTACATTAAAAGATTCTTATTTAAGATGGTTCATGGGATTAGGAGAGTATAGTATCAGAACTTCGGAATATATGAAAACTACATTCTTGCAGAAATATCAAGAGTATTATAAACCTAGAGACTCTCGAAACGATATTTTCAAGATACAACAACTCGAAGATGATAGCTTAGAGGATTATCTCGAAAGTTTTATCTATACATTACACAAGTCTAAATATAATGACCTTCGAGAAGATGCAGTATGAACACTCTTCCTTAAAGGGATCTCAGAAGACCTGGTAGAAAACCTTAATCTCATGGAATCTAGCAATATCTCTCACAAACCTTTTGCACAAATTGGTGATATGTGTAAAAATTACTGTAGAAGTAGGGGGAAAGTAGGGAGAAATCTTCGGGATCCCTACAATAGAAATCCAAAAGGGACCACCTCTAGTTTGGAGGAGTCACAAGGATAGAATTAGGAAACCTATTGGAAAAATTCAAAACCGTTATTTTAGGAGCAATGAATGGGTTCTCAACTAGATGCTTTACAAGCTGAAAATAGGGAAGAGGAAGAGTGTGTAACAATGAGCATTTCCTATCCAAGATGTAGGAATAAGCATCCCCAATGGGAATTCCCATTAAATAATATCTTTGTATGTCACATCTACATGGATGATCACAAAACAGAGAGTTTCCCATCGTTTCCTGGGTTACAAGCCATATATAAGAGTGGGGACATTGATGAAACATCTAGGAGGCCTCCTTAGAAACCTAGAGACCCACCAACATATCATAATTTTTCACCATAGCCCCCACCCTACTATCATCCCTACCAACAACCTCAACAATGGAACACTTCAAGTTGGCAGAAATGGCTATCCCAGTATCCTCCTCCTCCTCCTCATTTTACTCAGCATCAGTATTGGCCACAGGGATGGAGGGGACAAGCATATCCATAGTCACCACCTTTATCCATACCAAATCATCCTTATCCTCAACACCCACCCAATATCCAGCAATTTTTTCCTAGGTTTGTGCCTCTAGTTCCCCTTATTGCACAACAACCTCATCATTTCCAGAATACAAACCCCCCAGGACCTACATTATTACCCACACAACCGATACCTCTCCAAAACAATAAACCAAATGAAGCTCTCAATAGAATTGAGTTTAAAACTCTTCCATCCTATGTTATTTTGACTATACCTGTGCATGAGATCCAATTATGATATGGAAGAGTTGTGAATGACCAACCGAAGTCACCAGTCGTCATTCGTGAGGAGAATGAAGAATAAGAAAACCCTAATCAAGTCATGAATGATTCCATTTTATAGGATGAGGTTATCTCAAAGATTCCAATGCATCCTCATCCTCAACAAGAACCAACATAGGAACGAAAAACCCCTCCATTTCCATAACGATTAGCAATAGAAAAACCTCTGATTAATCCCCAGTAAAATATTTTAAATGAACTAAAAAATGTTTGTGTCAAGATTCCAATTTACAGCAAATTAATAAAGGAAATATGTATTAAACTCCCAGGTAAGAAACAGGAAGACCCCCCTACAATTCATGTTATAGGAGAGATGTTTGAGTGTATGATAGATCAGACTAGAATTGCAAAATATACAAATGTAGGGAGCCCAATAGTAACTGTTATTGTAAATAACATTTCCATAGAAAATACACTTATTTATCTAGGATCTACTATTAATATGATGAACACCGTAGCTTTAGAAGTTTTACAGTTGGGACAGTTTCTTCAACCTACTCTTTCAATCCTAGAACTATCAGATCGTACCATGGTAAAACCTGCTAGAGTGTTGGATGATATTATTGTATCAGTGGATTCATGGGAATACCCCGTTAAATTTATGGTTGTAGAATCAAAGGATTCTTCTAAAGGACATCCTATCATCCTGGGGAGACTATGGATAGCCACTGCTAATGCCTTTATAGGATGTAAGGATGGGGACCATTTCTAACGGGTTGTCTACACAAAGACTTGTTTTTTACCCCCCAACACAACTAGTAACTGAAAACTTGTGGTGGTTAGTTTGTTCTTTTGGGGATGAGGATTTTGAAGACCTTTCCCTTCCTAGTGACTACATCTGGGAACTTTAGGAGTAGACTACTGAGAATGTGTTAAACCAATTTGTTTCTTCAACAACTTGTATAGATTTTCCTCAGTCTTTTGCCCAATTTGATCAAATTTTTGGAGATGAGTTTCAGGAAAATTTGGCCCTCTCAAAATTTGTGGATACACCATGTGTTTTTGCAATTGAGTAGCATACAGGGTCTTATACCATACCTTGTGAGGTCGGCCCTAGAAAATTTCTACACATAAACGCAAGGTTAAGTGAAAACCAACAAGATCAGTAGCTCAAGGTCCTTAGAAGTCAAGATGGAGGATTCGCATGGGATTACATTGATATGAAGGGTATTACACCCTGACAGTTGTATTCACCATATTTACATGGATGTAAGCATATCCCGTATAAGACAGCCTCAGAGGAGGATGAATCCTGGTTTGAAATATATAGTTAAAGAGGAATTACAAAAAATTCTCAATGCTGGTTTCATCTAACCAATTTCAGATAGTAAATTGGTGTCTCCTCTAGTGTTATTCCCAAATAATGTCATAGGGAAATGGCGTATTTGTGTTGACTTCCAAGAAATCAATAAATCTACACTTAAAGATTATTTTCCCTTGCCCTTTATCAACCAAGTTCTAGATACCCTATCCGGTAAACAATACTTTTCTTTTCTTGATGGGTATAGTGGATACAATCAAATATTTATAGCACCTAAGGATCAGGATAAGACTACTTTTACTTTCCCCTAGGGGACATATGACTATATATTTTTTTCCATTCGGCCTATGTAATGCACCTGCCACTTTTCAGTGCGCAGTCTTAGGAATTTTTTCTGATCTTATACATGACTACGTAGAAGTGTACATGGATGATTTTATCGCCTATGGTAATAACTTTTAGGAGGCTCTTGATAATCTTAAGAAAGTTCTGATCCGATGTCAAGAGACAAACCTAGCCCTTAGCCATGAAAAGTGTAAAATGTTATTAACAGAAGGTATAGTCTTGGGGCATCATGTCTCTTCACAAGGGATCAAGGTAGATCCTGCCAAAATAGAAGTAATCATTAATCTTCGTTCTCCAAAAACTCAAAAGGAGGTAAGGATATTTCTTGGCCATGTAGGCTACTACCGAGTTTTTATTGAAAATTTTACTAAAATAGTTGCACCGATGTTTAAGCTACTTACGAAAGATGTAGAATTCCAATGGATGGAATCATGTCAAAGTGCTTTTGATGTCTTAAAGGATAAGTTATCAGTGGAAATACTTAGGGGTCCTGGTTGGTCCCTTCCCTTCCATATATCCACTGATGCTTCTGACATGGCCATAGGAGGAGTCCTAGGTCAAAAAGAAGGCCAAGCATCTTATTCCATCTACTGCCGAGCTAAATTACACTGTTATTGAAAAAGAGTTCTCGGTAGTAGTCTATGCTATCAACAAATTTTTCCATTACATTATAGGATATGAAGTTTTTATGCATACATACTACTCTTCCATTATATTTTTAATGAATACACCAATTACCAATGATAGGGTGACCCGATGGCTTCTTCTACTACAAGAATTTAACATCATCATTGTTGATCGACCTGGTAAAGAGAATTTAGTAGCATATTTCCTCTCCCGCATCCAACACAATGACAATGATAAACCCGTTGATGATGCTTTTCTTGACGAACATCTATTTGTTGTGTCGGTTCAAACTCCTTGGTTTGCAGACATCGTTAACTATTGAGCAATTGGGAAGTTACCAAACCACTTGTCCCCAGATGAAAAACATTGAATTATAGTCCAGATTTATAACTACTCTTGGGTTGATAATGACCTTTTTCATACCGACACAGATCTTATCATCAGATGATGCGTACGGGAGGACTAGATTACAAAAATCCTCCATGCCTGCAATTATGGGCCATGTGGAGGACACTTTTCTGACAAGCGGACAACATAAAAAGTGTTGTATTATGGGTATTACTAGCCAAGAATTTTTAAGGATACTTCCAAGTATGTTATAGGATGTGACAGTTGCCAAAGAATGGGTAGACCTACATCATTTGATGAGATTCCCTTATAGCCTCAGGTCATGATTGAGCCTTTTGAGAAACAGGCTCTTGATTTTGTAAGACCAATTTCTCCCATGTCCCATAAAAGGAAGTATATCCTAGTTTGCATGGACTATGTCACCAAATGGGTAGAATCTAAAGTGTTGTTTCGAGCCACAAAGAAATATTTGGTAGAATTGATATATGAAGAAATATTTACTCAATTTGGTGTGCCTAGGGAAATTGTCACTGACCAAGGTTCTCAATTCACTTCCAAATTGATGAAAGAACTTACCACGAACTATGGCATCTGACATTGCAAGTCCTCACCGTACCACTCACAAACTAATGGCCAGGTGGAGTCAACCAATAAGGTATTGGAAGCTATCTTAACCAAAAATATTCAACTACATCATAAGGACTGAGCAGATAGACTCCCAGAGGCCTTGTGGGCCTATGGAATAACTTGGAGAAACACTACTGGACATACACCCTACGAGTTAGTATATGGGAAACAATTCCTTTTACCTATTGAATTCCAAGTGAATACTTTTCGTATGGTTGTACAATTAGGCATGGATTTGGAAGAGGCACAGAAACAATGGGTTTTACATATTAATGATTTAGATGAGATTAGACAAGATGCACTCCAAAGAACAATGTTAATACAAACTCAACAGAAACAATGGAATGATAAATTTATTAAACAAAAGCAGTTTAACATCGGGGATTGGGCATTACTATTTGACTCAAGGTATAAAAATTTCAAAGGAAAATTAACAACCCGTTGGATGGGTCCATGTGAGGTAGTTACAGCCTTCAATAATGGGTCAGTAGAAATTAATAAAATTGATGGTTCACAAACTTCCTTTGTCATGAATGGACATAGACTTAGACTTTACCAGCAACTAATGTCTAAACAATATTTTGTGCGGAATGTCTTACAACAAAAGGAGATGGAGTTGGGTGAAGAGGAGGTTATTCCTCCTCATCCTGGTTCTTAAATTATTTTGGGTTGTCTTCATGTATATATGTAAATATGTATTTGTTTCTTCAAATAAATAAAAGTCATTTCTAACAAGCTGACTGCATTTATATAAGGAATTCAATTTTATGATAAGCTTATGGAAATTTGTCAAAATAAAACAGGAAGACTCTTTCCCTTTGCCTAAATTTTGATAAATTTTATATGACCTTTTCCTCTGTATATATGTTTTTGTTGGGAATAAATTTGAATCATCTAACAAGTGGTTTTGCATTTTGATTACAAGAACCTTATCTCTATACTCAGCTCATGAAATATTTCCCGGAAAGGGAAGTGCTCTAAGAACTCATAATACATCCTAATTCCTTTTCTTTTATTGCAAACTGAAATTTATAATGAAAGATTAAAGTGTTCTTTATATTATTCCTACCCACTTTCTTTTATGATTCCTTATGCTTTTATGGTATTTGATTCAGACATGCACATTTCTGATTTATCATTAGAACAGTTGCTTAAGACCTGCTCTAATCATCGTGGTTTTAAAAGTTCTATCATACACCTATGGACAACTAGTTCATATGAGACTCATTACCAACACTTGTCTCTTAAGAATTTTTTTGGAGGTAACCCAAGATTAAGTGAAATTTCTACTTGTGGGGAACATCACTAATATTTTATGAAGAAGATAGGTTGAGGTCAAGGAACAGGTTTAAGTTATTCTCTTTTGACATGATCTATAATGTAGACTATTATATTAAAAAAAAAAGTTACTCATAAGGTTCCCTCTAAAAATTTGAATTATGTGTTTAGAAGTCTTAACATGCTCTAGTACCAACTGGCTTCCACATACTAAAATAATTATATGAAGCAAACCCTCCAGGGTACTGAATAGGCTCGCTGACAGTGAGTCCATGCTAAGTAACATATTAAACAAGGAAGCTCAGTAAATGCAAGTAAACCCGTCGAGGTACTGAAAAGGATCGCTGGCAGTGGGCCTATGCTTGTATGGTACCAAGATAAACCCACCGGGGTACTGAACAGGCCTGCTGGAAGAGGGGAAATATCGGGTAAAGAAGATCTAGTTAATGCATTACTATACACATAACTCATCTGGAAAAAAAAACCTGAGTATATAAAATACATATTTAGGCCAATTATTTATACTGTCATTAGAGAATGGTTGTAAGTTGGGCTTGGACCCTATCATTTAATTCAAATAATAACTAGGATATGATTGTCCTAGAAGTGGGACCCATAACTATGGAAATCTCACAAACTATTGGGTAAACTTCCTATATATTCTTTGGATGACAACAAATCTTTAAAATGAGTCAAAGATGACTAGTTTTTCCTATGGCATTTTTCCCATTAGTTATACTATCATTATTCATACGGTCTTCCTAAGTACTGTTATTTTCTTATGAATGTACATATCTGAATCATCTCTATTTACTAGTTAGTATTTCTTTTTCTTATGAAAATGATAACAACATTTTAGAAATATTTGTTAAACTATTTGGAAATCACTCATTTTTCCTTTGATGGATTGAGGACACGCCATGCTTTTGGTTTGGGGGAAGGTTAGAATTGTCTTTATTTTCTGATTATTTATGAAAAGATTCAATTATCTCTTTCAAAATCATAGGTGTTTTCAGGATAATGCAAGTAGTGGAAGAATGTGATAATATTTGATGAATAAAAAAGAGCATAACTAAGGTTCAATAAAGATGGTTTACATCATTCTGATGTGTGCTACGAACCCGGGAAAATTTACTACATAATTAGCAACAGTCAAATACACCAAAGCACATTTTTATACAGAGGGTCCATATGGAAGATCATAGGAAGGGTTGAATACCAGTCCGAAGGGAATGCCAAATGACGATGCGAATGAACCGTAACATTGTAGCAGCATGACTAAATATGTCAAGGTGTTAATTTTTTAAGTTTTAATTATGGGAAAATAGTTTTGTCTACTAGACCATACCCATGACTATTAGATCTCATTCTTATGCTCATAAAAATATTACAATTTCATTAGGATTCACCTCGACCTCATCCAACGAATCACTTAACCCCATGTTGATAAGATATGATTGTAGGATCTTTTTTACCATTATTACCCTTACCCTCGCTATGTGTTCTATCATTCTATTAATCCACATCATTATGGTTTTTAAATGCGTTTTATAAATTCCGTAATGAATAATTCATTCAACCTATCCAAATTTAACTTTGGTCATGGTTGAATCACCCATAACCATACGAAATAATTATTAAGGCACACGATTCAAAGTACTGAACCATAGTGTGACTTCCCAAGCATACAAAACCAGGATCTCATGATCATTTAGACGCCTAAGCATATTGTGTTTTAAACTCATGATTCTTTCCCTCGTCCTTACCTACCTCCGTCTTCACGGAGCCATCCAGATGCCATTTTCGTTCTATCCTCTGCAAATCTCCTACATTTTCCCCCTGCTTAAACAATGCCTAATCACATCAAGCTATCAGGACTTGTTCTAGATTCTGGAATTCCAAGAATGTCGGGAGATCTTCTTTCAAGCGGGATGGAACCTATTCCTCCATCTTTTATAGGGATACAATGAGGATATTTCACTATCATTAGCAAAAAGGTTAGATGGTAAGGTGGATAGGTTTGGCTACCTCACTTTTCCAGTGACTGAAGAGACCATTGCAGTCACTACCAAGCTTCCAAGAGAAGGTACCCATTGGCACAAACATCTATTTCTTCCTCGGTCGTCCCATGATTTCGCTCTCAAGCCGGAATATCAGCATGTTGCGGGTACAAAAGGGTTTCACAGAGAATGGGTTAAGTCATAATACCTTAATCCTTTGGCCATTATCATTTTCCTCATAACTTGCGAAGGCAAGTTCACTGTGTTTAAAGCTTGCCATTTCCAATTATTGGCACATTTTTTCAATCATCAGTTCCTTAATTTTCCATTCTATTTCCTTAAGAGATTGGAAAAGATGTCGAACCAAGTCAGGAAAAAGATGGTCAATCCTATGGGCATTCTGTATCACCATAGTCTTATCAAGCTCTTGATCTTGCATGAGTTGAAGGAGAGGAACCAGACCTGGGAAAATTTCGTATTTAAAGTCTTGAACCCTCATTTAAATGTTCGAAAGTGCCCTCGGCACACTCGCGATCGTGAACCCAGTTAGACCCCTCCCAAAGAAAATAAGCGTGCTAAAGTAGTGAAAAATGATGAATATACTTCAGAAGTGAGACCGCATGACCATTCACCCACCTCTGTTAACCCTGTGGCCACTGAATTTCTACCTTTTCTGTAGGTTCGAAGCAAGAACGAGAAGGTGAATCTCGTTCAGACCACCGTTCAGCCTACCCCTTAGCCCGATCATCCAGATAGTGTGGTTGAGGTGGATGAACCCATTTCTAACTCACCCATGTTTACACTTGATAGCATCTCAGCTGAGTTTCTCAAAGCCTCTTCTCTTTAGCCCACTTGTCCATCTGCTTAAGGCACAATTCCTGAGGAACAAGTCCCTTCTATCGACCTTGAAACAACACCCAAAGAATTGAGTCCCCCTCAATATTCCAAATGCTCTCCAGAGCCATTTACTCCGAACCAGCAGACAATCGATCAACTGACTCAAGAATTAGCACAGTCAGTAGGAAAAAATAAAAGATATGCCGAGATGATTACTGATCTTTGTCATGAAAACAAGGAACTACGCATTCAAGTTAAGGCTATTGAAGAGATCAATAAGGCCATAACTTATTCTCGTGACTCTCAGTAGGAGAGACACAATGTTCTGAAGGCACAAGATAGGAAATTGAAATTGAAATCTCTTGTTTCCTCTGCAAAGTCAAAGGCAGCTGCTAATGTAGCTCAGCCTTCTTCCTAACCTCCTTTTTGTTTTTGCTCAGTGGGACCTGGCATCTCTCCGGTTTGGGGGAGTGTTGATCTCGATTTTGTCATCATTTTTTATTGATTATTTGCTCTATTGACATTACTTTTTGTCACTTTTTGGAATATTTCTTGCCATTCAGACTATCAACTAACCACAAGTATGCATATATTTGAATATTGTACAAATCTTAATTAAATTTCATTATTTCATGGTTTTATTTATAATTATGTGACATTTGTAAACATGTGTGATATAAAGGTTTTTTTTAGGCTTTCATTTCCAAAAGAACCTTTGACACACATTCATTCCAAACACGCACAGTAGCATCCAGCTCGTCATACAGCCCTCTGATCAACCCGCAGCTCTGTTAGTTGGAATATTCTGGAGAGTTAAAAGCACAGAATAGTTTTATGGTTCTGTTGACCACGCGCCCTCCTGGTGTGAGAGCTCGTGCTCTAGAAGACTCAGAATCCTATCCTCTCATTCCGACACGACGCTCTCTGCCCACGTCAATGAAGATCAATGCCATAGTCGTGACGCCGCGAAACAAGGAGAACATCCTGTGTGATGTTGTGAACAGTTATGTAATCGTTTGATTAGCAGTTAAGACTATCTATTTTTAGAGCAGTAGAACATTGAAAGGGTCAACCTGCTCCTCTCCATTGTAAAACTATAAAAGATGTCACTGGATGAGAATCAAAAGTTAGCAAGTAGTTGTCGTCGTTGGATAGAAACTCTGTAAACTCTATTTTAGTTTAATATAAATTCTATTTTCGGCTGTGAATTGATGTCTTTGTTTTGTGAGTGATTGATTGATATAAGTGCCAATACTTTGCTGAGAAGGACCCCTCAACAACCAAAGGTCTCCATTTGTGTATTTTCGTTATTCCCTTTTTGCAAATAAGTAGTTTTCATTTCCAGTTCCTGTATGTAATTGGATTTCCTGTAAGTTGATGTTACGGTGTCACCTGTAACGTGTGTTATTTGCTGCTCATTTAATTTATGTAAGTGCTTTTAATATAGTTTATGTTTCCAGGATTGAAAGTGATCGGTCGCTCATAGTTATTTACAGTCTTTCTTTCAGTTTGTTATCCAATTTCATATTTGCAATTAGCTAGAGTTTAACCAATTTAATTTTTTCGGCTTAGTTCATAGTTAGGTGTAATTTTGTTGATGCTTCTATAGCTATAGATTAATTGCATCTATTTCTTAATTTGATTTATTATAAAATAGGAAATAATTTATCCCTTTAGATGTAGTTTAGTATAGATGTTCCTATGTTCTTTCAATGGCGAAATAACTCAGTTACTGTGTTTTCCTGCATTATAACCTCATATGCACAAACCAGTTAGTCAGGATCATTTAGGTTGTTTATTTCACAATTTACATTCTTTTTAGCCATCTGGACTGTTGTTCTTTACTGTCATCCGGACTATCGTTCAGACTTTCATATTTCCTATTTTATTTTATACTTGTTTAAAGCTCAGTTTTCTTAGTTTTCAAATTGTGTTATTTTCTGTACTCAATCAATAAGTCATATATAATTAGGACCTTATTCCAAATCACATAATATATCCAGTAAGCTTTGTAATGATTCTCATCTTTCATTCCTTTTTGCTTTAGTTTATTTATGACTTGTGTTTCTTTTCTCTTTGATTTCTTGATCAGTTACTACTTTAAGACTTGTCAATTGCATTTCTGGTTCGATCTACCTTATTCTGATTTAGATTTATTTTAGAATTAGACTTTTTAATTTTATTCTCTAAAAGTACATTAGTTCTTCATGATTTGATCATCATTTCTAGCATAGGATCTGTCATTCTTTATTTTGTAGCTACTGAAGATGTCCATAACATAGAAATAAAATATCTTTATTAAGTTTTCTACTTGTTTCTAATAAAATATCTTTATTAAGTTTTCTACTTGCTTTTAGATTATATTTCTTTCCTTAAATTTATTCCATGCTTTACCTCTCTAGAATAATATATCTCTAACTTCAAAGTAATCAATAGAACAGTCTTAATTAATAGATCAATTGTTCATAATATCTCATTTCAACTAGAGCCATTTGATTATGGATAGAGAATAAATCACAATGTTTACTATCACATGTAACTGGACACTCTTTTGTTTACACCTCTTTGTAGAAGTTAAATTAGACTTAATTCTGTTTAGTTTTCTGATTTCCTTTGAAAGTCATTTTGATACACCTTCTCCAGTTCCTGGTACATTGAACGCATATCCTCAGAATCCTCAAGGAGAATGGAACTAGATAATTTAGCTTAATTATTGTGTATTGGTTAAATGAATGTATAGTTTAATTATTGGATTTCTCAAATATATTAAGTAGCTATAATTTTTCCTTAGATAATATAATCTATTGTTTCCATATAGTTAAAGTTCTGAATTTGTTTATAGCCTTTCTAATTCCTAGATCAAGTCTTGATTCTTAGATTAGTACTATATATATCTTTCATGTTATTGTTTATAGAGTAGAGTAGTATAGATTAATACTGCTCTAATCTATTGAAAGTCTAATTAACTTAATAGTTGGATTTCTAAAGTTTGACTCGGTTTTTCATTTTGAAAGATCTTTTGATCTTTTCATTCTTAAAATATTTCTACGATACCCTAGGTATTCGTCTACCTTAGCATATATTTTGTGTCAACTCCAAGTTTTCCAACCCCAATTGATAATTAAATATTTGGTGAATTCATTAAGACAATAAAACACCCAACATGAGCTTCAAGCACATATATTTTGAGTACCACATTTTTTTGTACATGGATGTATGCTGAATTTCACACCACATAATTGCATATTTCTTCTTTTCTGGTTGGTGCTTACTCATGTTGTCAGCATTTGTGGGTAGAGAAGAGTCATCAAACTATGTGAGTTGTATGGATTCTAACGAGTCTCCTTATTCTTTATCTTTTTATCATACTTTGTAGTATTATTGGTTGCATTGCTCACCAAAGGAATTGTAGTGTTGCTTGGACGTTTTCTTCTAATTAATCCTTTGTGAAATTTTGAAAGCATCTACAAGTTTCTAGATGAACAACATACCCATATTCTAATGGATGTATTGGTTTAGTCAACTTGTTGGCATCAAGTCTCGGTATGGTACCCTTTAGTTGGGTATTTTGCTTTTAGCCTCTAGTGTCCTTATGTTGTCATGGATGAGCTTCCAAGAGATCACATGTCACTAGTGGAAAATGAGAGATTAGTCACCAAAAAAATAACCAAAATCCGCATATCAATGTCCACTTTTGGTTTGGTGATCGCTGGTGGCTAATTTACGGTCTTTTATTAGGCGACCAAAATTGGTTATTTTTATTTTGGTCATTTATAGCTTGTCAGTTGGTCATTAATTTGGTCATATATTTGGTAATTAATTTAGTCATATATTTGAATCAATGACCATAAATATGACCACATTTATGACCAAATTAATGACCACATGACAAACTAGAATATGACCAAATTTGGTCGCATAATAAAAGACTGTAAATTAGCCACCAAAACTGTTTTTTGGTCATTGATATGTGAATTTTGGTCGTTTTTTTGGTCATTTATATCTCATTGTTTGGTTACGTATCTCTCAATTTGTGGTCGTTTTATATGTGAATTTTGGTCATTAATCTCATTTATTGGTCACTAATTTAGTTATTTTTAGTTGTTTTAGGTGTGCTTATTATATTTTAGTAGTTTTAATGGTGTCCATTATTAATCAATATCAATTTTTAATATAATATTATGTTTAAATTAAAAAATGAATCATACATTATTTATCATCATCTAATACACGTGTGAATTATGCAATGTCACAGTAATTAGTTAATTACAACACTTATAAATAATATAAAGTACAACCATATAAGTTTTAAACTGCACAAATTATATTATATGAAATGTCAAGTATTTCAATAAATATGAGTTTTTAAAAAAAACTATCTCCTTATAACTTTACATGAAAATCATCTAGTACATCGATGACTTTTCAAAATATTACAATGGCTAAACCATCCCACTTGTACTTGGCTGCTAAGCCATACTTAGATCTTGTGACAGCTTCAAAACCATACTTAGATCCCCCGGCAGCTTCAAAAACATGCTCTTCATACTCAATGGAAAAGTCTCAACAATAGGCTCTTCATACTCAATGGCCCACTTTCTGAGCTTTGTATCTGCGCACATGCTTCTGTATCCACACTCCATGTACTTCTAAGCTTTATGAGCTTTATATCTACGCACGTTCTTTTGTATTCGCACTGTAGCAGCCTCCCTCCAGATGTTGTTATAAAGCTTGCAAGTAAAGTTACCTACAAACACCACATGTTAAGCAATCAATTGTGCTGCTCACAAAAAAGAGTAAACAAATAACTGAAAAATGTACATAGCAATTTCACAAGATTTAACATGGAAAAAAAAAACAATTCCAACAAACAGCAGGTGTACTCAAAATGCATAAACATTTAGAACCAGCAAACCTAAAAATACATGAACATGAAATATCTTTCCATAAGGCCTGAAGATCAATGACAACATTGCGCAAAGCAAGAAATTCTTTCCGAATATATGAACGAACTTTGCACTGAATAATTTTTTCCGAATTTCCCAATACCTCAATTCTTCTAACATCTAATTCAGCTAGTTGACCCACTCTGAGGAAAACCTTGGTTGTTTTCCCTATCTGAATTGTAAAGGAAATTTTAGGTTGTTTTTATTAACATTTTAACTAAATAAAACAACCATAGAACTTCCATCTTCTTGGGGAAGCACATAAATCATGATCACATTCTCATTACATCTTTGGATGTTGAGAACACCATTTGTCAAAGCACACTCATAATAATCTGCATAGGCCATTACTTTGGTCCAACGAAACAAGTGACAAGCAACATGCACTTGGAAAAGAACAGAGGAATTAGCTAATCAATAAATATGTAAATATATATATAAATACATACAAATGTGTATTTCAGCAATGTGTTCAAATATAGGTGACAATGCTTGTCTTTAAGGTTAAATGCATTAACTTCAATATCTAGATATGGTTATCAGATTTATGGTTGAACGCATATCAATATGACAAAGCTTTCAAATGATTTTAGCATACTCCAAGCAATCAAAAAATGTGTTTCTTCTATGCCCTTGTAAATGATAGTGACAACAACATATACATCAATAAAAAAGTTAGAATCTTGATTTTAATTCAATGTAACAATATGAATCACTATGACAATGATTAGAAAACATTTAAAGGTATATGACTATCAGAAAGTGTATTGTGTAGTTATCCCAATGTATGCCTTATATATATTAGACCTGAAGATATGATTGAGATTAGTGTTTATAACATGACATGCTTTGTGTCAATGATAATGATGTCTTTCTCATATAAAGGGCTCTCAAAAAAGAAAACTTTCAGTAGTAGGAAATTGTGAATGTAGCTATCATAAATGTCATCTTCAGCAATCCTAAAGACCTCAGAAAAGACAATACCAGAAATAATGTCAATAGTGTATAACAAAATCAAGCTCTTTCCTCTATAATGTTTTCTTGAGGGAAAGATGGAAACCTACTACTTTGGCCATCTGTTCTGATCAAGCTTTTACTGGAATTATTTTTGAAGCATTTTGACCAGGAAATATTCTTTATTCTTTATTATTGCTCCCTACTGCAAAGGTTATGTGTAGTGTATCTTATTTTGATACAATGCGCATTTTGTTCCTGTATAACAAACAAGTTTTGGGCATCAATTCTTACTTTTTCCAAACTTTGTAGTTTTTTCATTGTTATGTTTCCTAGACATTTGATCTTGCAATGTGTTGGTGTTTTTACCTTGTGGGTTTATTTTTACCTTGCAAGTTAGGAATTTCTATGTTTGGCTTGCATTTTATGCACATTAATCTAACTGAGAAATTGATATATAACCATTGAATCTAATTGCATTGGGTTTGACAGGAGAATAAGGAACTGCAGAGAGAGGAACATGATAAAGCTAAAAATATAAGTCAAAGAAGAATAGTTCTGTTGTTGGATCCAGCTGGTGGAAAGGTGGGGTTACCGAAGTTATAAACCTATCTCATGTTCATTCTCTCTAGCATATTTCAATGGAGTGTATTTAGTAAATTAAAAAGGTATAAATTTGTAAGTCCAAAAGGAAGGCCATGCTGAAGTAGATGGAATTGTAAGACTTTTCTAATATTTAATCAAAATTTGAATAAGCTATTAGATTAGATATTCTAGAATGAATCAATTCATGCAGAGTAGCTATTATCTCTATTCTTAAATTTTTCCTTTTAGAATGAAAAGAAATAATGGTAAAAAATTAATTGAGAAGCTTATTAATGTAGAGTGAAACATTTTAATAACTCCTTGATAATAGTTTTTGGCGGTGAATAATCTGGATTCTGGTGCCTTGATATGTCAACAAATGTAGTGCTCCACTTGATTTCTCAAAGTTAGGAGGGTATTCCTAGAGTCTTTTAAGACTATATGTGAGCATTTGCTACCCATATGTCTTGTTGTATTTGTTATTTTGCTAGCCTTTGCCAGTGATATTGCTCAATTACAGCTTAATGAAAATATGTTTCATTGATGACAGTCTTTATTTTCCTAATTTAAGATCCTTCCCTCTTATTCCTAATAAAAAATAATATTATTTATATATCATTGTCTAAGCAGGTGATAGCATGTTCAGCATAGGAAACTGGGATTTCCATCTATCCCTCAATTCGTTCAGAAGGTTCACAAGAAAGAAAAACTAGAGCCTAGTAGTACTCTACCTACCAATCCCAACAGATTCATACTGTTAATAACATCATGTTGGAAACACAACCATATAGAAATAGTAATCCCCTAATCTTGATTCCTAACAACAGGCTCTGTGTTGAAACTTCTTTTCACAAATTATAAAATTCCTTTCCATCCTGATAGAGTTTATGTGTCCTCCACGGGATCCCAGGATCCCTTGGCTACTGATTTGTTGCCCCACATCCACAATTCCTTTTGTGCAAGGTGCTAAAGTGCTTCAGCAACCTTGGACTCAAAATGTGTCACCTTTGTTGAAAATTCTATTTTTCAGATTGTTGGTATCTCCTTGAATCTGATGGAGGCATGTGTAATGAATATAATTACATAATTAAACCTGTTTAATCAGCAAGGACCTCCTCCCAATGGTCATATCCCTTCTTCCATATGTGTTTCAATGACTGTCCATAGGATGCTATTTCCAATCAAAAGGAGGTGAAATGTAATTGCCCAACACAAGGTATGTTGCAGCCAAGGGAATAGCCAGAATGACTGTCCCAAACAAGGTGATTTTGAGCCCTCAATTAGTAGACAAATAGGACTGTCAAACTATAATAATTTCCAACCAAACAATGACTGTCCAAAATGACAAATTCCAACTCCTACAGTGACTATGCCTTGATGTTATCTTAGACTTTCAATAGGTAAGTATGTTTGTAGTTTCATAGGGGTTGGGAGTTTTCTTTAGGCTACGGCTTAAGTAGTGACATTAGGGAAGATAAGGAAGGGTGTTAAGGTAATAATTTGATAGACTATTAGGGAATTATTTCAAGGTTGTTTCAGGATTAGGTTGAGATAGGTTTCTCACACCCATAATGGTTTATCAAACACCTTCATGTAATCATACACGTGACTATCATCCTCTTCTATATTGTTGGGACAATATGGATTGATATCAACACAATATCCATCACTCTGATACCAAAGGTAAATGTTGTTCAATAATTTGATCAATTACGTTTGATTTCACTTTGCAATAGTGTGTGTAAAATTTAAAGTCATTTCCAGCATCATTGCAACTAGAATCAAGCCCTGTCTTTCTAAACATATCTCAAGAGAAAAGATGAGTTTCCAACTTAAGAGGGGCATTCAAGATGCCATAGGGACAACCCAAATAGTCCTTCACTTTGTCAAGGAAAAAAATGGACTTTGATTACAAATATAGACATGTCCAAAGCATTTGAGAAAGTTAACTGGCTCTACCTCAAACTCCTAGTTCTTCAGGTGGGGTTTCAATGGTGTTTCATTAAGATGGATGGAGGGCTAGTTTTCCTTAGCCACTTTTGCTATTCACACTTTTTTATTGACTCCAGAAGCCTCAGGAAAGGTTGTCCCCTCTCTCCACTATTATTCCTTCTAGTCACTGAAGCTTTTTGTAAAATGGTACATGCAAAGGCCTTTGATGGGCTACAAGTGAGTCATTTGGAGCACTGAGCTCTGTTTTTTGAATCAAGTTTTTGTAATCAGATTCTATAGGTACATCAATCTTGTTCTGGAAATGAGCAATCAAGTTGAGGTTTTTGTTATTTGTTTTGATGCGTGCTTCAGAGCTCTGTTACAAAGTTTTGTAGTCTATTTGTCACTAATTATCCTCACCAGATAGTCTCTTTGTCACTAATTATCCTCACTGGAAAGGCAGTGGGTTTAACATGAAAATACCCTATAAATGTCAATCTTTATGCATGATTGAAGACATCGATTCTAAAAACCAGAGAGCATATATAAGAATATTCTTACAATTCAGTGATATTTTGTAGGTCGTTGATCTTGGATGGAACTGTACCGTTTAAAGAGTTTCTGTCAAGCCTCCTGTATCCATACATAGCAAAGAAAGTAAGACAAACTTTGTTTTGCATTTAAATCATTTAACTTGGTCTTTAAAGCTATGCATAATCTACAAAACATTGCATCAGTACAAGGTGTGATGGAAAATTTGATACTCACAAGGCTTGCAAGGTTTGTACAAGTCCAAGAGTAGAGGGGATCTCTCTAGTAAAGCTCTTGCTATGAAGCAGTCTAGCATATAAAAAAGTATGAACAATTATTGATCTCTCGAACCCATATTCTCCATTCCAAACTTAGAAAGATACAGATCGGTTTCACTTACACATGAAGTAGTATCATACTCGAGTTGAAAAGATTGGGTGGAATGGAACTTGTAAGCTTTTTTTGGTTGAAATGGCTTGAATAACGGGAAACAATAAGAAATTCATCAGTAATTTCTCCATTCATGGGAACTAAATAAACCAAAAGCATTCCATCTTTCTTACAAGTTCTGTGCAGCAATGAGTCTGTCTAATCCAGGTTGGCTTGCATTGGAGACCGAGAGAGTTCCAGTAAGTTGGTTTTCCACAAGATATAGCTATTTGAACTTAACTAAATTACCCAATGAGGTAGGAATTGGACCGTTGAGGTTATTGTAATTCAAATCCCTGACAGAACAAAATATAACATGAATTTTATTAATGGTACACTGATAATCTTACAAAAATTCAAGATTAACAAAGTTTCCCAATTCATCTGGGATGTTTCCACTAAAATTACACCCGATCAGAACCCTGAGCATTCCACAAAATTACTATTAGATTGAAGTCCGAGCATGATATATATCAATATTGCACAGAATTTCAATCTAAATTTGTGCCACTGCTTCAGAACGTAATTTAATCTAAATTTGTGCCACTGCTTCAAAACGTAATTTAATCTAAATTTGTGCCACTGCTTCAAAATGTATGATGAGTTAGGGTTAGTATATACTCACAAGTTTTTCAGTTTATTCAAGTTTCCCAAGGTCTGTGAAAGGATTCCAATCAACTGCGGGTTGTATGACAAATCCCTGTGGTACCCAAGGAATATAATCATGGATTAACTTATCAATACCTTAGTCTATAATAGATATTGTCAATACTCATTCATATATATAATCTATATACTTACAATGTTTGAAGTTCAGTAAGATGACCGATATCAACTAGAATTTGTCCCTTAAGTCCCTTGGAAGGTAGTTGTTTGAACAACGATTATTGATTTTAAAACAAAGAGTCAAAACCAACATAAAATTTTAATCAAAACTACAAACTTATTTGATTTCTTAATCAAAATCACATACTTCTTGAATTATTCAGTAAGGTACTCAAGTCATTAATACAAAATTACCCAAGAAGCTATATGAATATTTGTAGCCAAGCACATACACAATGATATAGAAACTCAAAACCAACTAACTCTAATATGGATCTTTATTCAAAATTATAGACATGGTTATCAACCAAGATAACTACTTTGTTCTTAGAAATTCAACCCCTGAAATGTAAAATTAATGTAAAACAAAATTCCAAACATAAAGATATCTTAAAATTACAGTGACAAGATATCTTGAAATTGAAATAATAACATAAAATCCAAGGAGGGGATACTGACGGTGAATTTATCTGGCCAGAGCTTGTACAGGTGACTACATCCCAATGAGAGTTGCAGGGATCAGAACCTTTCCAAGTTCCTGGCACCATGTTTCCCCGTTTTGTTTTCATTGCAATGAGGATACTAACTGCAGCAGGACACCGAAATAAACATAAGACAGTTTGGAGCTTTGATTAAGGTTTGTGATATCACAACCAAAATTTTCATTGTACAAAAAATAAAAATAATGAAAACTGGATATGAGAAAGAATCCATGGATTGCTAAGTAAGATTGGCTCATGAGCTTACTATCATTGATGTTCATGAAGCCCGAAACTCCAAGGTATATGGAAAGAAGAAATACAGTAACACACTAAAGACATAGAGACATAATATAATGGCATATTTTCTACATTATATGAAACACACTAAAAAGAGAGTAACAAACTTTAAATAAGCACAGGTTGGCTAGTTTGACTTTTACTTCATTGTTCAACACAATCATTTATCGTGTGGGTAGTATCTTCTTTCATAAGTACAATCATACAAGTATCTACCAATGCATCATAACCATGTAAAAACTTTCCAAATTTTGCAAACCAATGAACTGTTGCACCTATGTATGTAGCTATGTTTGAAGAGCATTTGTTTGAGGAATTTTGTTTAAAACTTTTCTTGACATAGTCACCCCTTTTAAAAATCATCTTTCCAGCTGCTAGACACTATTTACCATATAAATTTTGATTTGTAGGTCTACTGCTACCCAAAATGTAACAAAATATGATGACTAGGCTGGTAATGATTAGGTTGGTCGCTTATCAATACAAGTCCAATTGGAAAAAAAATAGAATAGACATTTCTTTACATTCATATGTAATCCAAAATTCCTATAGTTGAATTTATTTTAAATAAAATGTTGCAAGAAAAAAATTAAAAATATTTTTACATGAAAAATTGCAGGAAAATAGGGCACAAATCCAACTAGAAAAGCAAAGAGAATATACATGAATCTAGATTCATATGCAATGAAAAATTAGAAATATTTTTACATGGAATATTGCAACATAATGATCCAAAAATCCAAATGGAATAACAATGGACATGGACAATACTCTAGATTCAAATACAATTTAATTTTACCATGTAAACTGAAATGTAATTCCATGTCTTTGAGCCTGTTGGTAGTGGATTTGTATACTATTTTTCATGCCTTGGACACTTGTATGGTTTATATTTTCCCTAAGGTTCTAAATGAGTCTTTCTCATGGGAATTTTTGTTCTTAATCCGCCCATTTTTTGGCATTATTGTAGTGGCTTCTTAAGCAACCAATTTTTTCTTGTAGAATGTGATGTACATTTTTATGCTATTGGTAGCTAAATGAGGCATTTTATTAAAAAAAAAAAAAAATCCATTCTAGAATATTTTCAAGGTTACCAAGAAGCATGTAAACATGCTACTTACATTCCAAGCAAGAACTCACTAAAGTCTGTATTCTATATCTAATTAGGAGAAAATATGCAGCACCTAAAAGCTTTATAATGAACCTACATCTACAGGCCTCTTAAAAACAAATTCATAAAAATTCTTCCAGGATGATACTTACAATGCATCAATGTTTACCTAAATTTGTACCAATTCCTTTCAAAATATGGATTGTATCAACATGTATTAGAAAATGTTTGGACTGCATCAATGTGCATGGGCCACTCCATCAAGCTACAATGAGAATCTAATCCAAACAAGGCAAACTATTCCAACCTCCATAAGGGAGATATCAAAACTTCCATGTGATGTCCATGTACTTCGGAATTGGAAACAAGGCATAAAGATCCTGTATCAATCAAGATAAGACATACCAACCTCTAAAAGTGAGATATGGGGAACGTGCAATACCATTGAAGGTCCATTGCAATTTATTCTAATAAAATTGTATGCGCCATAAATGCAAAGAGTTTTGAAAAAATACAAATCTTTTTTTTATTTAACATAAATTTTTTTGGCCAAAGGTATCTGAGAGGATGGTCTATACAAAATGCTTGTTGATCCAAGGAAGCAGGGTTCTTTGGTGCATAACAATGATGACTAATTCAAGATTTGGTACAAGAGGTTTGGTCACCTACACTATAGAGAATTACGTCTCTTTAAGGACATGGTGCATAGATTGTTGGATGACAAGATAGAAAATACAAGTTGCAGTCAACAAGCATGCCAATATTATTTATTTTCCCTGGTAATGAGCACATATCAAGAAGGATTCTTTATCTGATTAATTTAGATGTGTGTGGATCAATGCCATCAATCTCAATGACAGGTAATGTTTATTATGTTTCCTTTTTTGATGACTCCTCTAGAAAATCCTACATATATTTTAAGAAGACAAAGGATGAAGTGTCCAGTAGGTTCCAAGTGTTCAAATCTCTTGTGGAGAGTTGGAAAAATAAGAATATTAAGGTATTAAGACAAATAAAACCCCCACAGAATCAGTGTAAAAGAGAAAAGAAATAAGGAAGAGCAGTAGACGAGTATATTAGTGCCTTATCCATGGGGCCTAGGCATCAATTTACTACATTGATTCTAAGCATGCAAGACACAACACTCCTGTGGGCATGAGCATCAAGTGTTTAGCGTCTCCAATCCGAGACAACTACCTATTAAACACTTCCAAACAGGGGTTTTTAGTGATAACAATCATTTTTATGCAAAATAACTGTAAATAAAATTGAACCACTTTAACTCCAAAGAATGTCTGAGAATCCAGACTAGATGAAAGGTATAATTAGACACACATTTGCTAGAAACTAAAGTAAAGATATTACAAAAAAATATCTTACACAATACACATGATCACATGTGATCAAAGACACTTGTAGTAACATTTCAATTCACAAGTGTCAAAAGTTCAAACCAATGTATGCCTTCCGTAGTTGGGGTTATTTCTATTTTGATTTAGTTTACACAACTTTTAAGTGTCACTGAATTCAAACTTGAACACAAACACGAATTAAGTGACATAGGTGTCAGCTAATATAGAAGACTGACCTAAGCATATATCCATAATATATTAGATGGTAAAAGACACGACTATTCAGAACATATCATTGATTGAAATTTAAAAATACAATCGATGGTGGGAAAGAAAGAAATTACTGATTTTCAGGTCATATTCAAGCCATTTGGAGAAGATACCTTGAGCTTTTTCATAGCGTCGTTGACCCATTCATTCCCCTCCATATCGCTCATTGCTTCATGTTTGATAAAGGGGCATGGTTGCATTAACATGAAATGCAAATCCTAATAACTATAAAATTGAGAAGGAATCAAGCACAAACTTGAAACCAAAAACATAAAGATGAATTTCTACACAATTATTTATGCTATGCTTAAATGTGAGAATTCTCAATAAACATCGTATCTATAAAACTTGCAGTAATACAAAAACAAACTAAAATCCCAATCCCATAGATCCTGAGGACAAACTCAATCTCAAATCTACCACCCATAAAATAAAAAGAGCTAAAGCTAAACCTTATCAAATTTGGAAGTATATTGGAAACAAAACTGAAGCCAAAGAGCCAAATTTGAATGCAGGCACTATCACAAAGTCTACAAACTTGAGAAATTATTGACATAGATCACCTCCACCCCCTCGATATCGAGATTGATTTTCTCCCCAACTCTAATGGAGAACTCTGTTGCAGGTTTGTGAGGACCAAAATCTACATCTTTGGGCCTGCTAAGTCCCCCATATTGTATAGGCACATTCTATGGAGATATAAATCTGCAAGTAAAATCAAAGGTGAAATAAGCTTCTAGGAATATTCCATTGAATATATCCTTCATTCTGTCCTATATCAAAGTCTTCAATTGAGGTTAAGCACATTTTCACTGCATCAAAGAAGGAATTTTGCATACTTGTACAAGGTCTCTGTGACTTTTCCTTCACGTGCTATGATGAATTCGTTCTTAGTATGCTGCGTCAGGAATGGGCTCAACATGGAGTACAATGCACTGAAATACCATGAGACATTAATGAATACCTGAAAAATAGAGAAAACACAAATTAAGAGGTGATTTGTCAATTTGATAAAACTGAGTCTAGTATACTCGCCTTTTTAGTACTTAACAGATGTAAAAAACCCAAGCTTGAAACTGAATATAGAAAAAGAATTAATTGAATATGAAATACTTGACAATTAGCAGGAGTGGAGAAATCCTTAAACATTGTACTTGGAATGACAATTTTGAATCCTGGCAGAGGTAACAACAGTCAAAAGTGACAACCCAAAAGTAGTATGATGTAGGATCTGTAATCTAGAAATGGTGAGATAGGAATTCAAATCCTAGAAAGGTAAAATATTCCATTAATATACTTCACAGAGTGATTTCATTCTCTTCAAAGTTTTGGGATAAGATGGAAAGGAAGGGTTTCCTCCATGAGTTTCTTTAGAAAAAACTAATTCCCTCACTATAGTTTGTAACAATTGGGGATATCTTAACATAAAGGGTTAACTCACTATGTTGTCACCAACATTGCTGGGAATTTATTTAGTTTTGTACCAGAAGGTACCCCACTCAAACCCCTCTGTGTGAGGCGCACCAGTCTACACCAAAGGTTTACTATGGAATCAGGATGCTGTCCACAAATGTGGGGAAGCATCCCTTAGGTTTTTCCATAATATTTTCCTTGGGAAAAAACAGTGGGGGTTATCTTAACCATGAAAAACAATAATCTTGGTGGCAAATTGTGATTAAACAAATATCTCAATGTATATGTTACTCCATATTTGAACCATGTAAATTTGGATGAAAAGGACAATAACACTGAACTTAAAAGGTCAGAAAAGTGGTTTGCTGAGATTAAAAAAAGCTATGATTCTGTCGGATCATAAAACAAAACAGGAAATGCATATAGAACAAGGAAAACTTGAGAGAAGTGTTCTTCACTTACTGAAACACCACACAAATACATGTTAGCTCCTCACAGCTGCCAACATTGCATAGACTCTCTTAATCATTAGGATAAGTAAAAATAATAATTGGAGGACATGGGCACCATAAACAGTAGCTAATAGTCATTTCACTGGTGATATTGGCAAAGTGTTAAACCATTTACCAGGTCTCCATTCTAGCTATGGTCTGCTCTGGCACCCAAATGGTATGAACCTCAAAAAGAAAGAGGCCCAGTGGAAGCCTAGTGTGATTTTGATAGAATAGTTACCTTTCATGCACCTAAGCCAAAGGAAGTCCCATCCTTGTAGTGTAGCCCATATGGACATTTTTCTTAATGTGCTCCCAAAAAGAAAAAGAAAAAAGAAAAAAGAAAGAAATAAAGAGAAACAAGACGTTGAATACGTCCATGTACTCATGGTGCATAAACTTTTGTGGGAAAGCTATTGCATTTTCACAGTACAAAAGAATATGAAACAGTAACTAATATTCGAATGTCCATACTCAAATATTTAGTGGAAAATTATCACATTGTTTAGTACATACAACAAAGCATATAAAAACAGATCTTCCTAAAGATCTCTATTAGTACAATCATATAAAAAATATCTCTGTAAAAAATATGTTGTAAATTTTATCCTTTTTCAATCAGGGCCAAAGATATATGTGATTTGACATCAGCAACCATTTGTCAAGTAACATATATCTAAAAATTCATCAAAAAATTCAATTTTTGGTGTGCCAAAACCCACAAACACTGGATCCACTATGAAAACTAATGTCGTCTTTATGTTCATTAACAGGAATATAAAATATATTGATCGAAGCAATCTTGGTAAAGGAAAAAAGATATGTATTTTGGGTAGTTACAAACCTTTCTTGATACCATCTCCTGGTAGTTATCTTGAAAAGTGCAAGAATTTGGTTTGATGCATCTCTCAATTCTTTCTTGGGCATATTCTTAAGATCTGTGATCTGAATCATGGCATTGACACCACCATGCTTGAAGTCAAGGCGTTTGATGCCCTTCTCCAGAATTTGGACCCTCCACCTCAGAAAATTCTTCATCTTTTCATTGTCTCCAAAGATCTTCTGATAGAGTTCCTTGTCTCGAAAAGTCCCATAAGCATTGTAGCACACAGGATGGCCCACCTTATCAAAACAGTGCATGAAGGCCACTAAATCAAGATTCTCATCGAATTTCAGATCCTCTTCAAGTATACTGTCAGCTCCAAATTCCTTCCTCCATGCCACACTATTCTGCAACATGATGAATGCATCATTTACCCTGAATTCTCTAGCACGAAGAAATTTCAAAAGTATAACATTAGTCCTCTCATCACCCTTTGAGTGAAGCAGTGGAATTCCACACATAGTAACATAATCATGACAGCTCTAGAAATGACATAGAAATGATGAAAAACTTACAAACAAAACCTTTACCTTATTGAGGCAGAAGAAGCATCAATTCTAGTAATACGACTCTCTTGTGTCAGAGGACGGTTGAAAAATTCCATAGCAACATATCCTATAAACATGATAAAAGAGGAATCATATAACAATTAGGAAATGCCATGTTTTATCATAGCCCAACACACTTATAAGAAGGAATCATGCCTGTGGATATAAACCAATGAGAAAGGCCAACATGATTCAATGTCAGTGTCCCTTTTTTGTCACTACAAATGTTTGTATTAGAACCCATAGTCTCACATGATGAAAACTTTAGTACCTGGAATGGGGTGAATTTTTAGATGTTGAAAGACCAATCACCCATCCATCCATAGTAATAAATTATTGTGAATCGCATACTAACCAAAGCCTTGTCTGCCATCATCTTCTTCATTGAATAAGCTAAACTGTCAATAAAATGACAAGAAAACATGTTAAGAGGTGAAACACCACTCTCAAATAAATCATAGACAGTCACTAGATATGAATCTGAATAAGTTAAATATAGAAAAACTTTTGCAATTAATCATACGTCAAGGTGACTACCAATGGAAGTACTTCTGGAACTACAACAACGACAATGGAAACCCACAAACACATACTTCCATTAGTATTTCTCTTCTATACATTTTCATATAATCCTTGGACATGACACTACTCAACATTTTTGTAAACAAAGATAGCTGATTTTATACAAACTATCCATTCAAGCATAATATTGACAAGATACTGAAAGTAGGACATGCGGACCTACCACAATCGAGAAGATGTTAACAATTCCGTTAACTGTGTCTCCAACCTTGGTCTTGCTTGCTTGAAACATGGGTTTCCCATTGGAGTCTTGTGTATTTCCTGTAAAAAATCTGATAAAACATAACACAAACTACAGTCAATACAAAGTGGCAGTGAAAAACACAAATAATTTAGAGCAAATAGCCGAAGGTGGTACAGTATCATTTACCTAATCAAGAGGATGACAAAAACTCCAAATGCCATTGTAAGTCCAAATTTTCCAATAAAAGTTGCAACACCATTGAGGATGACTTATTATAAACAGGGACTCTCTGTGAGTGTGAAATTTGTGATAATGTCACTCATGGCAAAGAATAGAATGAAAATTAAACAAGGGAAGACAAACCCGTAGGGGATTTTCTTCCCCATTATCCTCTGATATGCTAGCCATCACTAAACCCCACTCAGTATTTAATCCCACATTGGTTACCTAATATAAGGAAACAGAAGTCCAAACCAACCTCCCTATTATCAAAGAGAGCAGAAAACACAAATGATAGAGAAACCAGATACTTCAAAATCACAATTAGGAAGAATAACTCTTTCCAAAGGAATAAACGGGCATAACAACTCACTAGTATGGTACCATAGCCATCTGTAACCTTACAACTAGACATCATAAAGGGATTTTTCTGGTCTTTATAAACCTAGAAGGAAAACAAAAGGATAGTCATAGCCTGAAGCAAATCTTACAAACTTTAGCATCACAAGCTTTTGGGAAAATTCACTCCTTACTAATAGGCCAAGAAACTAAGAGACCAACAAGAGAGGCACATACAAATTTTCTCTCCCCAGTCATACTAGATTCATCACTTGATAGAGAATGTCTAGTAATAAGAATTCCATCTGCAGGGACCTGAAAAGGAAAGAGGCATATTTCAGGGGATAGTTATTCAATTTTTAAATGAAGCAGGGCATTGATTCTATTATTACAAAAGAAATTCTAATATACCTGGTCACCAATTTTGAGGATTACAACATCACCTTCTTCCACCTCTAATCATCGAAAAAGGAAATGCAAAATAGTGCCTGATTTTAATACTTAAAAGCAAATCTCAAGCAATTTACTTAAAAGAGACAGGTAGTTTATGACAGGAGATGCACCTGAAGTTGAATGTTTCACTTCTCTTCATTCATATTTTGGAATTGGAGAGATTGTCCATAATCACAGGTTGCTGTAAATCAAGAGGTTTTATCATTGACATGTGCATAAATAGAGAATTTTCCATACATATGGCAAAGGATTTCAATGCCTAAATGATGGGTATTTTTCAAACATATTACCATTTCTTAATATCAATAAGAGTCCATCACATGTATTATAGGCTATTTTATCACTTTTTTTTAATAACAACTTCAATTGACTATTAATAATAATAAAAATATGTGCATGGATGGCTTTTATACCCCAGAAAAGAAGGTTGCAACAATAGCCTCCACAAGCACTAACAAAAGTCAAAATCGGGTTGTCTAAATATAAAAAAATGCCAAATGTCAAAACTTCCCAACCATGGTAAAGGCCTAATCTGTTCAACCACATTGCCACCTACATCCTGATAACAACAACAATCACTAAGAGTTACACCAGTAGAGTCTAAAACACTGGAATAAGTTGACTTGTCTAAAAGATACATTTAGAGTACTATAAAATAAAAAGGATATACCTCAGCATTAAGAGATGCCAAAAACTCATTTTCTAGTTGGGATAGAATATCATCAGAAAAATTCCAACTGAAATATCACTTTCTCATGCCAAAAGATCAGCAAAATTAAAAAAAAAAATTGAATCTATCAAAGGTAACCCTTGTGTTACTACATTGATTTCTAACAGAACTGGAACCTGCCCAAATTTGAAAAACTGAAGGGCGGGTAGGATTACAGATTACCATTTGAAAGAATGCAATGCCACTACCTTTAAACCAAGCTTATCCAACCATGAACTAAACAAATGGAAAATCCTCAAAAGCGTAGAAGAAAACAACAATAGATTGGTCATTTCCTTAAAAAAACATCTTTGACAAAACTTCCTTATGAAATGAAGCTATGTGAAGTTCTCTCTCTAATGTATTTACAACTACAGGATGATACATAAACACTTTCTACTTTTGTACTATTCTGAGAGCTCTACTTAATGCCTGGTGAGTGATAGAAGGATTCCATTGAATATCAAGGATCACAACTTTGCTAGTACATGTAAGTTGATGCCTTCTCCACATGCCCTAATTGAAGCAAACAGAACCTTTTTCATCCTTAGAATTGCTGAGTAATTGTTTCCCTAGATTTCGTAGTGGTGCTACTCAAAATCTTAGTAATTGATCACCTCCAATCCAAATCCTTTTCTTTATAGTATCAAGATTCACATACGAATACACTTTCGAAGATGATTTGGTACAGAAAAGGTATGGAATGAAAAAATCTAGTATAACTCCAATACGGAAGTATACAACTCAAAGATATGAAAATATGCATTTTGCTCCATATTTTAGAAAAGTTTTAGCGTTCGGAACATGCAATAAACAAGAAAAAATAATTAATTCCTTTAAAATTTTGCAATGTAGTTTATAACTTTATACTAACAGTTTTTCTAATGTTTTTAAAATTATTTTTAAGGTTTTTGGGATTTTTTGGGGGGGATTATAGGTGGATGGGTAAAAATTAGGTTGACCTTACTATGTCTTGATTGTATGGAGAATTAGCCGAATTTCATATAGCTCTCAAATTTCCTTTCAGCCAAGGCCAATACGGTCGAATCTTGCCACTATGTTTTTCTTAATAAACATATTTTCAAGTCAAATAAAAGGAGATAGGAACTGACTGAAAACTAGTAGCTTCTCTTGGTTCAACTCACAAAGAGACATGTCAAGGATGAACTTAGTATTCACTCCACCATTAGGATCTATAGTAGAACCAACACTACTACTATGATAATCTAACCAGCCTGAAGAATTATCTCCTTTTCCTACACCTATCTTCTGCAGTGAAGGGTGTATGCACATTGTAGAAAACGTTGTGTTTCTACTAAGTCTAGACCCTGGGGTACATTTTATACTCTCAAGTAATTCCTTTTGAGACTCATTGAGTTTTAGGATGACAAAAAACTTTGTAACACTAAGAAAATATTTGAGAATATCACCTTTCTAATAGTGTACAAATAATGAAACCACTTCTTGAAGATCACATATAGAAAAGGCTTTCATTTCTTTACTTCTATTTTGCCGAAAATTCTCCAGTTCACTGCAAAATATCATTTCATCCAGACCAATGAAATGTTTCCTGTTTGTCACTTTATTTTTCAATTTTGTTTTCAAGAAAAAAATCGTAGTGTTATATTCCATGTATAATAAAAGTTACATTCAGAAAATGCTAAAGCATTGCTAGCAAGAGTATTTAAATAACTCAGCATATGTCTATCATATATCAGCTATATCAATACATTCAGAAATATATAGGGGACTGGAGCCCCATTAGACAAAAGGGAACAGCTAAATATTGCCATCCACATGTCCTCCAAAAACCAAAATACCCCCAAAAGATAAACCATTTAGCTTATTGCAATCATTTCTATCGGAAGTTATGAAAGGAAGGCAGAATTCCTTTCCACTCTATGTTCTTCCAGCAGATAAAGACTAGGCTCGGCATGTCCATTAGATTTTGACAATTGATCAACTCTCAATTTGTGCTCAATTTAAACATGAAGGAAAGAGATTTCCTGAAAAATTCCAACAACTTCCAACATTTGATCCAGTAATGGGTGCAAAAGCAAATTTTTGAAATCTAAAAACTTTCCTTACCCATTCTATCACTAGCTTCGAGTCCCCAAAAACTTGGAGCTTGACCATTCTTATCAATAGCCAATTTCAAAAGAAGCTTTAGGGTATGCAACTCTTCTCACTTATTACTACTAGTACCCAAATGTTCTTTGAAATAGTAACTCATAAAGGAGAAAGGAAAACGATATCCCCTGCATCACTAGGACCTAGGAACAACCCCATTGAAACCCCCCAAAGGAATAGATTGGTATATCTCCAGATTTCATATTTGCTTGGTTGGCTTCTCTCTTGGAGTTTACAGGACTCCCTCATAGGAAACCACCCGAGGGTAGTAGGTCAAATTCATGAAAAAATTGTGGTTTCTTGTGATCCAGATCATCCAAGAAACTATGATTGACAGTGCTCTATGGTTTTCCAATAGTGAATTTTCCATCCACTTCTTAGATCTCTCAAGTCTCAGCAAGGGTGGAACCATTCCAAGGACATGAAATACTGTCCAAAGAGGAGGCATATTTCCATACTTCTTTAGCAAATAAACAGTCCGAAATGATGTGTTGGAGGGATTCCTCACTTGATTTACATAGAATGCAATAGCTTGAACCTGACCAAACTCATCTTTGCAAAATATCCCAAGTAGAACTTTAGAAGCTTTATTACTCAGAGCCAACCAGAAAAAGAGCTTGGCCTAGAGGAGCTTCAATTTTACAAATTGGTTTTCAACACTAACAATCTCTTGAGGCTCTACTAAGAACATGGCCTTGTAAACTGTACTTGCTGTATAAACCCCTTTCGGGTTATGAGACCATACAATTTCATCAACTGTTAAGGCTATATTCAAGCTCTAACATAAATATAAACAGAATTCATATGCACAAAATTATGTTGCACACGGATGCATCACCCCATAAAAAACCCATACATGTCATTCCTAGCATTTCAATGACTTGGAGGCACCTAGGAAACATTCTCTTTATGCCAGGGACTTCATTGAGGATGTAGGGGCATGTTGGTCACACCCAAGACATTCCAGGCAGACTTCAGGGCAGACTTCAGAGGCTTTCCGGGTATTTATGTTCCGTTTTGAAAAAGGACACTGATGGTTCGACAATATGATATATCCAAGCTTAATAATCTATTTGAATTTTTTATTTTTATTTCGTAATTTAAATTTATGATTTCATAAGTATAATACTATAAACTATAATTTGAATTTCCCTCCTTGGGCACGATTGTAAATATGGCCTCTTATACATATAAGATTGTAAATATGGCCTCTTGTACATATAAGAAGTATCTCTTACAAAAAAAACTATAAACTATAGGAAACTGTTTGAGGGAATGATGTGGAACTTCCAAATTGGTCAATTGCATCATGTAAGAGTATGGCATGTTGCTCTAAGAGATAGATGTTTGAAACGTTTGATTCCCTCCCTTTGGTTTCACTAGTTGGTTATGGATAATAAACCTAAACTATTATATATTTTCGGTACTTTCTTACTCACGACTTAAATAATGATAGTTTGAGGCTTGTTTATGACTTTCACTTGGTAGAAAAGCCACATATCACACCCATATTTGAAACATGAGGTTGTTTGAGGGCTAAGTGCCTAGAATTACATATATTGTTGATTTATGGTGTGAATTGTGCCTAGAATCTCCCAAAAACCACTCATACTTTGACATATTTATTCCTTTGTTACTTTGCATATGGAAAAATTAACCCAACATACGTCAAACACCAATATTCTCCATGAACAACATTCAAACAATAATATTTTCCAAGGGTTCATAGTGTTGTTTATAAGGTTGACATACTCCAACATGAGGAAATAAGTTATAAGAAGGGTTCAAATAGATCTAAATACTTACTACTGTTGACAAATCTACAATGGATAATAAACCCAAACTCTTATATATTTTTGGGACTGCATTACTCATGAATCAAATAGTGATATTTTGAGGCTATTTTATAACTTCCGTTTGGAAGAAAAACATCAGATCACACCCATATTTAAAACAGGATATTGTTTCAGGGCTAAGTACCCATAAATAAATCTATTGTTAATTTATGGTGGGAATTATGCCCAGAACCTCCCAAAAACCAACCAGACTTTGACATATTGCTTCCTTTGTTGCTTTGCATACTCAAAATTAACCCAACATACTTCACACACCAATATTATCCATGAACAACATTCAAACATCAATATTCACCTGTATACCCCCCATTGGAACATACATTATCATTTCATATAATTTCAATATGTTATAAAAAGAACAACATCATACAGGAGAAACACCTAAAAACGCTGCATAACCTTGAGAAGCAATATTTTGACATTCATGAAGCATACATCAGATTAAAATGAAAAAATGTAGAATCATTACTCAATAAACAAGGAGATAAAATCTCAAAATATGCCTCATTTGCAATCATTTACCACAAAAATTTCCAAAACATTACAAAAAATACCAAAATAAAATAATTCTCCCATTTCACAATGCCCACTAAAGGTTACATTATGACAGAGCCATTAGTTAATCCAACACAACGTATATTCTACAATGTCATGTGAAACGTAGATGGATATGCATAGTTACCAACACGACGTAGCTCACTAAAATGGCATCTGGCAAGCTTAAAGCGACAGCTACGACTACTGAAGGGACTTATTCTGACAGCTACTGAAGGGCACATAGGGGGATATAGCAGGTGACTGTAAGGAGAACTGTGGAGTCTTCTTCTTGCTTCTGACAGGGCTACTGGGCTGGGTATGGGGATGGATGTAAGGGACTGATATTGATATTGATTTTTGAGTAGGTCTGATAGGTTACTTCTGGGGGGGGGTATTTTTTGGAGCATCATTTACACCATCACCCATTATTGCAACTACTTCCCCATCATCATTTAACATTCAGACTATTTCCTGCTTATTCCTAGGTTCATATCTGGAACACACAACTACCATGTCCTATTAAAATTTCTTGACATTTGGCCTCATTAAGAGCCATAAACTCTCTTTCTATGATGCTTTTGTTATGAGTATCTTCTTTTGGAACACAAACCCCAATATCATTGACAAATGGATTATGTTGTATTATTTTCATCCGTTGTAATAACCAACAAAGGAATTCCAACTTCTCTGAAATCATTAATTACTTTATGAACCTATTGACGTGGAGGGTCCTGACAAGATCCCAAGGAAAATTTCAATATGATTTTCAATACAAGATCCAACATACAAAATATAATCAAAAGGCTTTAAAGTCTTAAAAAAGGAACAATAGTAAACTATTACCCTTATTTCTACAAACCCAACAAAGATCAAATAACTTTAAATTAGTGAGTAATTAACATGATCAAACAAAATATTGTGAGCATGATCTTCCTCTCATCATATGTGGAGAAATTGCCAGGATATTCTTTATATGCAAAAACTAAAAAACATAGTGTTCATTAATTCATCACTTCATTTTTTTATAATACACACCATCAACTAAAATCCACATCAAATTGAACAACAAATCCATCTCATAGTTGAATCTGAGAGAAGATATTGCTAGGATCTTCTTTATATGCAAAACATAAAAAACATAGTGTTCATTAATTCATCACTTCATTTTTTTATAATACACACCATCAACTAAAATCCACATCAAATTGAACAACAACTCCATCTCATAGTTGAATCTGAGAGATTCTTTCTAGTAAACTCTCAACCACACCCTACAAAAGCATAGAAGTATTCTAAAGTCAGAGTCAGCCCTGAACCATTGGCTTTTGACAGAATGTATTCTAAAGTGATTCATTAAGTAACACAGCTTATCTTAAAATGAGGAGAAAAGAAAATGGCCACCCAAAAAGTTAGAAAGAAGACTGGTTCCCTATAAAATATTTGGATGCAGAAAATACTAAAAAAATATTATATATATAAACTAAGGAAGCATTGGGTACAAGAGGAAGGGTGGGTATGCCAAGTATGGATTCTAATTAATATATGGACACAAAATTTAATATGGCAGTATAATAGGACACCTGGTATTACACCTTAAATCATTTCCTTCAAATCCTTGAGGGATCTCTCCACATTTCTCTCTTGCTAGACACTGAAGGTAGCATTGACTATCAAAATTAGGAAAATAACTAGCTACTTAACAAAATAAGTGGTATCCATTTCACCTCCTTTATTGACATTAATCCAAGCAAGAAAAAATGAAACAACAACGACCATGAGTAAAATTCTTACCAGGATGTCATTAAATTGATCCATGATGAGCTTCCAAACATAGGGCTCGGGATGATTTTAGAGTTCATTCTTCTTCATCTATGACCCAAGCGGGTTAAATTTTTCGATCGAAGGTCACTAGGATAGGGCTTTGCGGGTTTTATCCTTTTCTGTATATTCTCATGGCAATTTATAGCCTATTAAACATAGTTCTCCATGGTTAAACCTGCAACATATTCGATCTTTAAGCCTCCACAAAATATTTCACCATCGCCCCCAAAAGAATCCTTGATCTTTAACCTCCTTTATTTTTTAGAGTCACTCAAAGAATTTTTCTTCACAAAGAATTGAGCACCAAAAATGCACTTCAATTCAATAAAATTTCAAAGAATCACTTTGGATTCAAGCCGTTAAGCCATTCAATTCTTGAAAAATCTTGAGAAATGTTGGATCCTAACAACCACTGCAATGATAGGAGAGGAATATTGTGAAAAAGGGATCGACCCTGACTTGTTAACCCTAGAAATAACCAATGCTTCCAAACCCCCAGTTAGTTTGGAACATGTAAAGAATAATCGTATGGTAATAGAAAACAACTTTAATTTTATTATTTTCTTTTCTTTTCTTTTCTTGAATCTCTTCCTCAATAAGTGAAGTGAAGAATCATATGATAATAAAAAAATGATTAATTTTTATTTATTTAATTTTCTTTGGTTAATTCTCTTCTTAAATAGGTGAATTCCAAGATATTTTTTTATTAATAGTTGAAGGTTCAATCACGTCAAGGAGAAATCCATATAAAAATAGAAAAAATTGACACCATAATAGTCCCGTATCACCTATGCATTTGACACCATGAGGTCAATAGGGTAGTGGGTTTGTTGTGTGTGATTAGAAGAGCCAACTCTTGGTCGTTGATTGGTTTGACGGTACTAAACCTTGAATTGGTGTTCTCCTTGATGGTGGATCTAGGCTCAAATGGAAATGTCATCCCGATCAAGGCATGGATCTTTAAAATACTCATGTTAAAACCTTGGGGAGGACTCTTAATTAAACCTATGTGGGACCAATCAATATAGGATCGACAGAGAAGTGTGTGATTGGACGCATTGGATCTTCATTCGAATATGGGGTGTGATAAATTATTAAACCTTGAATTGGCATTCCCCTAATACTTTCAAGATTGTGGAAGTTCTTATATGAATAACCCACTAAATCCGTGAGGGCATTATGTGTGGTAAAATGTGTAATCTAAAAATTCTACAAATTGGGTTGGAATAGGTAGAATTGTTTGGCACAGTTTTGAAAAAAAATGATCATAATTTTTAAAAATCCAACTTACAATTATCATTTTTTGGAATTTTTGGTTCTCCGAGAGTTTATGAGGGTGTTAAATCCATTAAAGACAATATCAACAAATTAATCGGGAGGCACAAAATAGGCATATTTCAACTAATGAGATGCAAAAGACTCGTACTTAACGAAACTTCAACTGAGTGTTGAATGGGTCAAACGATGACGATTTTGGCCAAATGAAATATGATCATAATAAGTTCGATAAGTTGAACACAATGGTATAAAATTCAAGACACGATGACGCTTTTAACAAGAAATGGCCAATATCCTATACATGACACTAACTCGACTATCATGACGATGTAAAAGACACAACTAGGCAAAATTGTCGAAGGGGTTATACAAAAGTGTAAATGGAGAAATGAGATACGTATGTGATAAGCATATCTCCCTAAACATGATTGTGCAGAAGGAATGATTTTACAAAAAAATTCACTAGGTTCTCGTCCGATGTCATTTTTCAACACTTTAGAAACATGTCGATATAATCAAGACCCAACCTATATTATTTAATGGGTCTCAAGGGTCTCTATCTTGATGAGAATAACAAAGGATATAATTAACATATAGTTGGGTTGCATTAATTCAATTTTGTTAATATAGGGATGTGTAAATATATATTATATATATGTTAGAATTTAGTAAAATGTACAAATTCATTTTCATTTTTCAACACTTTAGAAACATGTTGATATAATCAAGACCCAACCTATATTATTTAATGGGTCTCAAGGTTCTCTATCTTGATGAGAATAACAAAGGATATAATTAACATATAGTTGGGTTGCATTAATTCAATTTTGTTAATATAGGGATGTGTAAATATATATTATATATATGTTAGAATTTAGTAAAATGTACAAATTCATTTTCAAATTTGTAATTTTTTTCATTTCTGGAGTGACAACTAAAAATGACCAATTGTTATGTGGTCATTTTCTAAATTCTTTCTAAATTTTTAGAGTACATAAAATAAGTCTCTGGCCCTTAATATTTTATATCACTAAATATCAAGTTATAGACTTATTTATAAAACATAATTTATATATCATAATTATTGACTCAAATTTATCTTCAGTGTAATTTTTACAAGATTCTAAGATTTTATTTGTATTTATTTTTGGAGCTCCAACTAACATATTTACTAAACTTTATTTTTTAAAGATTCTAAGATTTTATTTTGTATTTATTTTTGGAGCTCCAGTGAACATATTTACTAAAAAAAATATATGTATCTGAAAAAATTATTGTTTAAAAGATTTTATTTGTATTTATTTTTGAAGCTCCAGCCAAAATATTTATTAAGCTTTATTTTTTATGTATTTAAAAACTTTAATATTAAATAAAATAAAAATTTAATATTTTTAGAGAAAAGATTATATGAAATTCTACAATAATTATTATATTTATATTTACTCTTTGAGCTCCACCCAACAGATTTACTCATTCTTTTATCAACGGTGATTCCTCATTTGAAAACTTTAATATTAAATAAAGCGAGATTTTTTATTTTTTTTCGAAAGTGACTCCAAAGTCTTCCTTGTGTCCTCTCATGTGAAAATTTATTAAATTGAATTTAATATGTAATATTTTTTAAGAAGATATCTTCATTGTTATTTAGCTATTCAGTTTTTAGTCACATGAATTTTAAATTGTTAAATGAAACATACCTTCCATTTGAAAACTTTAATACTAAATTGAATGAGATATTTATTAATAAAAAAATACAAAAGTAACGTTATAGTCTTTTAGTTTTTTCTCATTTTAAAACTTTATTAAATTGAATTTAGTTGTGATTTTAAAGAGGAGATCTTCGTTGTTATTTAGCTATTTAGTCTTTAGTTAGTTGAATGGTTTAATTGAAAGTCAATTTTGTGAAAGGAAATTACAATGCTTTCAAACCATGATGTGAACTTAACAAAATTGCGATATCTAGCACCTAGTTATTCGATGAATTCTCGTAGGTATCAGAGGCTCCTAAGCTAACTTCCTATGAAGAAGATTTGCAAGTTGTTCACAACAACCAAAGGAAATTGAAACTTTATCAACATAAACTTTTAAACTTATAGTTGGTTGATTGTGATGATGATTAAGGTAAATTAATTTTAGCCTATCTCAATTTTAAGAAGGGCAATACTTGTTACTTTAAAATCTTGCTCTGATTTTGCTTAAAAAGCTTGTCAAAAAGCTTTCCAATTTCATTATAGTTTTGGCAAGTTAAGAGCTTATAAAGATTTGTATTGGAGCAAATACTATGAAACTCACATCTAATGTGGGTGTAAGCAACGCACTCATAGAGTCACTCTAAGAAAGCAACACACCCTAAGAAAGTGATTTTCATTATCAAAGCTCACACACTCACACAAATGGCAAACCCTTTCAGCCTATGGAGTTTTAGGAGGAATAGACCAACACCCTGTTTAGCTATAGAGTTCATGAGAGTTTGTTTTAATCTTTTGTATATTAATTTTCTTCAAAAATCTAGTTATTACAGAGATCCTTCTTATCTTCTAAGTTACGATTAATGAACTCCTTATAATATCTTAATTTTCTTTTAATTATAATATCTTAATTTTGTTTTAATTAAACACCAGAATTTTTTCCGAGTGAAAACAAATTAAGAAAATTCGGTTAAGAAAATTCGGTGATCATAGTGCATTTGCATAATATCGTCTTACAAAAATGATGGAGAGCACCATGGAATTCTGCAACAAACAATGAAAATTGTGCAAGAACAACAAGCTGTATAATGCTTATCTCATTATAAGCTACATGAGTTTATGTGAAAATATGAACGCTGAAGAAATACTATAGTACATCCCACTGGAATATTAATATTGACAATTACAATATAGTTTTGTCATAGTATTCTTCCTTTATTAAATTAATTTCTCTACCATGCTCTCTGTTCATCCACGCTCCAATTCTTTGAATCCACAGAAATACCGAGCATCCATTCATCATCAATCTCAGTGAAGAACGATATGTCCTGATCGAAATTCCATTCATCCAATTGCCAGAGATGGTCGTCCTGATCTGGCAATGCCTGCAGGCCATGAACAGGGGACGAAGATTCAGCAGATATTATATTCGTTTCTGAGATTAATAATTTGTTAGCTGCAGCTGAGCGATTACTGAATTCTTCAAAAAATGTCAAGTCTGGATGACCAACTTCATGCTCAGCAACTTCTTGATACTGTACTGGCTTGAAAGGAGCGGCCTGGATTCCTATTTCTTGCATCAGCTCTCTCATTATATCATGCACACGCTCTTCTTCTTCTATTGTAAATGTCTGTTCAACGGTCATATCGTCCGCAAATATAACGTCGCTCATAAAACCCTCGCCCTGATACTCAAACCCTAATTTTTCTTCTTGATGTTCTTGATCTTCTTGATGTTTAACCAACCCTCTGCCTCGGTCTCCTCCGTTAGACATTATATTGATAATAACCAACAGACTCTCAGCAGCAAATTCCAATTCTAGGTTTTGTGATATGGAGATAGGGTTTTGATAGATGTGGTTTTTATAGAGCAATATTCTGCAAGATATGACGCAAAGCATGCAATCAGCAATGGCGAATTAAAGGAAGGAAAGAAAGGTTAGCTGGTAGACGTTCAACACCCAAAACTGGTATTCAATGAGTAGTTTGGATTTGAAAATTGTTGTTGAATATTGGGTGATCACGGGTATATATCTGAGTTACGTATATATCTATCTTTCTATATACCTTCAAAGTTCAGAAATTTTTTTGGGTTGGTTGAATGGCCGAACGAGACAGAGACTCCTGACGCAATGTCTTCCTACCCCCATTGCTTTGAATTTCATTTATTTGCTTGTAAGTATTGACGTTGGCTGGTTATGTCAAAAGTAAGAGGAACCACCCAACACAACACAGCGTTCTGGAAGAGCAGATACATCAACTCCCACAAAACTTTCCTTTTTATACAAAATAAATTATTAGCTTACTTTTCATGATTAAAAAACAAAAACCTTAAAAATATGTATAAGGAAGATTAATGAAATTGTTAAGGATAGGGTGGTCTGTTGTTGGTGGGGCTAGTTGTATTTCATTTTATTTATTTGGGTTTAATTCAATTGAGACATGTTTTAGGTTATATGTCTAGCGGACACTTTGCTTAATCTATCAGCCTACAAAATATAAAGAAGTTTGTTGAGATTTCTACTTTCTTTAAGCTTTCCTTGATTATAAGTTTTCTTTAATTCCTTCAAAATAACAGAAAAATGATTTTTTCACTAAAAATAATTAATGAAAAGCATTCCATTCCCTTGGCTATGTACTTCCGACTATTCAACTCCTTCTCTCAGGTTTTGAGTAAATTAACATAAATAATCAAAGTGGATAGACAAGTTTAAAAAAATTACTCTCCAAGAAAATGCATAAAGAATATATATATATATACCTACTTTTTGTATGGTGTAATTGTTTTATGTACCAACTATTTCATTAAAGTAAGTCAGTATACGTCTTTATCAGATCGCTTATGTAGAACAAAAGTTGCAGCAAAATATAGGTTCATATATCTATATACATATAAATATAGATTGTTTACTTTGAATCTTATATAGTTAGATTGTTGCCTTTGTCTTGGAATGTTGTGTCCCTTGGGTTCATTTTTTCTATGAGTCTTCCCATGTTTTGTTTTCATGTCAATTTTTTTTTTTATCTTTTCTCATTTTCCAAAATTTGATGTTTTCAATTATTAGTTTTTTATTTTATTTTCGTAATATTTCTCCTTTTCCACATTTTGACATTTTCATCTTTTAATTTTTTATTTTATTTTTTTATATTTTTTTATTTTCCAAAATGTGATGATTATTTAATTATTGGTTTAGTATTTTTATGTAATTTTAGGATTTTAATTTACATATATGTTAGTAAGCGGATAAATATTGGATATATGAAATAATTTATTATTATTTTTAGATGTCTCTGACTTTTAGGTTATTAAATTGTGTTTTATAGTTAAATAAAATAATATTTTAACTATTTAAAAATAGTTTTATGTCATATGGTAGAATCAAAAGCCCAACCAATAACTACTATCTAGTAAATATCAAGATTAAGAGAAAAAATTCATGTGGTATTCACAAATATTTAGATTTTAATTTCATACATTATATATACTTTTAACCTAAGGGGTTTTAGATTCTATTTGTGATTAGGGAGTGGTAACTCATATCACGGGAGGAAACTTTGCACAGAGTTTCATTACGATTAATGGGTGGCTCCGTGACTTTCTATGGGCACAAACCTCTCAAGTGAACCAATCTTATGGTTCTTCATTATCTGCATATGGTCTTTTATTTTTAGGTGCTCATTTTGTTTGGGCCTTTAGTTTAATGTTCTTATTTAGCGGTCGTGGGTATTGGCAAGAACTCATTGAATATATTGTTTGGGCCCATAACAAATTGAAGGTTGCTCCTGCTATCCATCCCAGAGCCTTGAGCATTGTACAGGGACGTGATGTAGGAGTAGCTCATTACCTTCTAGGTGGAATCGTCACAACATGGGCTTTTGCCCTGGCAAGAATTATTGCAGTAGGATAATGGTTAGGAGGATTTGAAAAGCATTATGGCATCAAGATTTCCAAAGTTCAGCCAAGGCTTGTCCCAGGACCCCACTACATGTCGTATTTGGTTCGGTATTACGATCGTACATGACTTCGAGAGTCATGATGATATTACCGAAGAACACCTTTATCATAAAAAAAATTCTTCCCACTTTGGTCAGTTGAAAATAATATTTCTATGGACCTCTGGTAATTTGTTCCATGTGGTTTGACAAGGCAATTTTGAAGCATGGGTACGTGATCCCTTACATGTAAGACCCATTTCTCATGCAATTTGGGATCCTCATTTTGGTCAACCATCTATAGAAGCCTTTACCTGAGGAGGTGCTCCCGGTCTGGTCAATATTGCTTATTCTGGTGTTTATCAATGGTGGTATACAATCGGCTTATGCACTAACGAAGATCTGTATATTGGAGCTCTTTTCTTTCTATTTCTTTTTGCCATCTTTTTAATAGCGGGTAGGTTACATCTACAATCTAAATGGAGACCAAATGTTTCATGGTTCAAAAATACCAAATCCCGTCTCAATCATCATTTATCAGGACTCTTCGGAGTCAGTTCTCTAGCTTGGACAGGGCATTTAGTTCATGTCGCTATTCCTGAATCAAGAGGAGAGCACGTCAAATGGGATAATTTTTTGAATGTATTACCGCATCCCCAAGGTTTAGGACCGATTTTCACATGTCAGTGGAATCTTTATGCTCAAGATATTGATTCCAGTAGTCACTTATTTGGTACCTACTGAGGGGCGGGAACTGTTATTCTAACTCTTCTTGGAGGATTTCATCCACAAGCTCAAAGTTTATGGATGACTGATATCGCTCATTATCATCTAGCTATTGCATTTGTTTTTTCAATTGCTGGTCATATGTATAGAACCAACTTTGGGATTGGTCACAGTATGGAATATTTTTTGGAGGCACATGTTCCTCCTAGAGGCCGATTAGGAGGCGAAAATAAGGGTCTTTATAACACAATAAATTCTCTTCATTTTCAATTGGGTCTTGCTTTAGCTTCTTTGGGGGTTATCACTTCCTTAGTAGCTCAACACATGGATTTTTTACTCGCTTGTGCATTCATAGCACAAGACTTCACCACCCAAGCTGCATTATATACTCATCATCAAT
>LPNX011182182.1:84446-99212 GCA_001517045.1 Pseudotsuga menziesii | reverse complement strand
TTACTAATACTAATGCAACTATTCATTCTTAGTATAATTTAGCTAAATAAATAGAATAGACAACTATTCATTCTTTGTGTCCTTGAGTCACATAAATAGAGTGACCTAAATAAAGTGGAAAATTAGTTTTTTTAAAGTTCTTTTGAGTTTTTTATTAGATATGTTTTATACCATCTTAATAATGGAAATAGTTAAAAATAAATAAACACTAAATAAAAATATTATTATTTTATTATTATTATTGAAAAATAAACAAATAATATATATATAATGTTACTAATAAATATTATTATATAAAATTTTTAATAAAAATGAAAGTGTTTCTTTTATTAAGAATGTTAACTTTAATTTTAATAGAAAAAGTTATATATAGAATAGGTAACTCATTTCTCAAAAAATCTCATTCAAAATTATTTAAATATTTATAAAAAACTTAATTATAATTAATTAAAATTTTAACGAAAATTTATTTATTATAAAAATAATTTAAATAGTTTAATCCACGAGATGTAGAACAGTTGGCGGTGGGATATGGTTAAGATGCCCCCTAAGCTAGAAGGTCGCCAGTTCTAATCTTGTCTGGTATTAAAAAAATCCAACCATGTTAAGGGTTGGTGCGGTTCAGGTTGGGTGCAATCTTCGGGTGATTTTGACAACTTAGATGCCCCTAGTTTCTGGTTTTTTAGCGAATGGAAACCCTGCTAGTCAAGGGCGTTCCACCACTTTGCCAACCAAAAAATAATAATTTAAATAGTTTAATATTAATTAATTACAATTTTAATGAAAATTCATTTCAAATAAAAGTAATTTAAATATTAGTAAATGAAAAAGTAATTATTAATTAATAAAATCATTTTTTTATAAAAATATATTTACTATCAATAATTAATGAAATTAATTTTTTGTAAAAATAATAGGTGTAGTCTAATATTCCGAGTTTTTAACATTTTTTGAGTATATTTTTATTGCTTTGTTCTAATTTATGTTGAAAATGTGTAAACAATCATAGAATTAATATATTATCTATGAAAATTGTATAATCTAAGTGGCAATGGGGTATTTTAGGGTATTCAATTTATTTGTGGATCAAAAGTACAATTTAAACATGCATCTAAATTTATTTTTAACCAATTTTTTTTATCAGATTCCAACCAAAACCCACGATAAAGACCAAAGCTTAGAATAAATAGACTACGCCAAAATAATATAGGAGTCACAGAAAGTTGTCACCTATTCCTAATATATTTTGTTATTTACGGGTAAAAGCATGGTAATGTGTCTCACTTTTTTTCCTTTTGCGGCGATGAAATTTTATAAAAATGAATGAACTAAAAATATATGTTCATATATCTACAAATCCATCAACAATTAGATAATGGTGTAAGGAAACAAAAGTTTTCAATTTGGATTAGCTTTTATATCATATTTTTTTCAAATTAAAAAAAATATTTTTTGTCTTATTTATCTCATTTTTCTTTAATGTCATTTATTATTATTTCACACATTCATAAATAGTCATAAAACCGCGACCCCCCATATCTATATTTATTTTTATTTTTTATTCCAATTTTTTTTAACAATGTTTGTATAGACACTTTTAAGATTGTTGTACAATTTTTAAAATTTTATTTTATGATATATTTAAATTATTATTAAAATATTAATATAAATAATAATTTATAAGTATATGTAAAACCGCGACCCAAAAATCTATTATCTGAAAAGCTTAAACAAGCTACTTTTTTATAAATCTAAAAATAATATTAAAGAGAATGTTAAAATGAATTAGAAAAAATTTTAAACATTATTTTTCATTTTTATAATTAACATTTTCAATACATTTACAATAACCTATTTTATGTTATTATATTAAAAAAATTATATATAATTATATAATAGAAAAAACCAAAAAAAATTACATATTTAAAATCACCACATTTAAATCTATTTTATTACAAATTTTTAACAAAATATATGGAAAATTAATATGTTTTCTATAGCTGTAAAGGTGAAGATCTCCATTAAAAGTTGTATTATAAAGGTTTAACAGTCCCAACCCATATACCAAAGCAACCCAAGCCTAAAACTTAGCTACGGTATTGGAGGACATGTCATTAGCCATGAAAATAAGAAAAATATTATTTCGTAACTAAAATATATACTTTCCTTGTTAGCTACTTGAAAATCTCTTACTTTCCTTATTGGAGAGATAAATGAAATAGAATGTATGTAAACACATAATAAAAAATATTATTTTCCTTACAAAATATATATACTTTCCTTCTTGTAACTGGTAGTTATAATATATCAATTTAATATAGAAAACCAAGGACATGTAATTTTTCATCTCATTAAAGAAATAAATCAATTATTTTCATCTTTTATAAAATATAAAATAAAATAATATATCAATAAAATAAAATAAAATAAAATAATATATCAATAAAATAAATTTATATATTATAATATAAATTTATATTTTATAATATAAAATATAAAATTTATAATATATCAATTTAATATAGAAATATAATATAAAATATAAAATTTATAATATATCAATTTAATATAGAAAACCGAGCACATGTAATTTTTCATCTGATTAAATATAAAATAAAATAATATATCAATAAAATAATATAAAATAAAACAATATATCAATAAAATAAATTTATATATTATAATATAAATTTATATTTTATAATATAAAATATAAAATTTATAATATATCAATTTAATATAGAAAACCGAGGACATGTAATTTTTCATGTGATAAAATATAAAATAAAATAATATATCAATAAAATAATATAATATAATATAAAATAAAATAATATAAAATAATATATCAATGAAATAAATTTATATTTTATAAATCAATTTAAAATAAATCAATTATTTTCATGTAATTTAATATAGAAAACCGAGGACATGTAATTTTTCATCTGATTAAAGAAATAAATCAATTATTTTCATCTTTTATAAAATATAAAATTTATAATATATCAATTTAATGAAATGCATAACTTCTTCCAATCCTTTTATAAGTTATAAAATATCAATTCAAAAAAATACAAAATCAATTATAACATGTAATTTTTCATCTGATTAAAAAAATAAATCAATTATTTTCATCTTTTGTAAAATATAAAATTTATAATATATCAATTTAATATAGAAAACAGAGGACATGTAATTTTTCATCTGATTAAAGAAATAAATCTATTATTTTCATCTTTTATAAAAAAATAAATCAATTATTTTCATCTTTTATAAAATTTATAAAATAAATCAATTATTTTCTTCCAATCCTTTTATAAATTATAAAATATCAATTCAAAAAAATACAAAATCAATTATAACATGTAATTTTTCTTCTGATTAAAAAAATAAATCAATTATTTTCATCTTTTATAAAATATAAAATTTATAAGATATCAATTTAATATAGAAAACCGAGGACATGTAATTTTTCATCTGATTAAAGAAATAAATCAATTATTTTCATCTTTTATAAAATATAAAATTTATAATATATCAATTTAAAGAAATGCATAACTTCTTCCAATCCTTTTATAAATTATAAAATATCAATTCAAAAAAATACAAAATCTTTTATGAATTATAAAATATCAATTCTATTTCCTATATTTTTATATGCTTAAGTAAAAAAGAATTTCTATCTTTTGTTTTGGGAAACACATATAAATATAAATACATTAAGATATATTATTCATCTCTTAAGTAAATAAGTGTACTTAGTAGCAAAGTTGCGTGGTATCTACCTCTTAAATTAAGTGAAATTAATAAAAAATAAAATTGAATTAAATATTCTCTAATTGATAGTTAAAAAAAATAAAGTGATTGATTTTGTTACATAAATACTAAGTATCTTAAGAGAGGTTGACCAATAAATCAAATATTTCTTGGAAGTGTTGTGAACTAGTTCCTAATATACCTTAATTTTATAGTACATTGGTAATTGTATAAATGATCTTAAAAGTGGATATTAATCAATTACATAAATTAATTCATATACATATAATTTAGACTATTAAGTTTCAATATTAATTCCTATTTATATGTATACTATTTAATTAAAAAAAATACATTTAAAAAAAAAATCATGTTTTAATATTATTTTACATGCATATTAATTTAGTTAATAAAAAACCATGTGTTCAATTGAAATTTGAAAAATACAAATTAGCAGATATTTAAATTTTTATAAGATTCTCCTTTTATGATATATAAAAGGATTTCACAACTAGTAGATACCTAAATACTAGCAACAACCACATTAAATTAATAATGTGTCTGAATACGCCGATAGGCGTAAATTTAGGCACATACTTTAGGGAAAAACATTAATATAAAAAGTATGTGCCTAAATTTACGCCTATCGGCATATTCAGACACATTATTAATTTAATGTGGTTGTTGCTAGTAACGAGTGAGCCCATGGACATATCTAGAAAATATTATTGACAATAATAATGTTTATTTAATTATTTAAATATATAATAATAAATATAAATAATTATTAGAAAAAGTATTATTTATGATGGTGACGATGAAGATGATGGTGAACGATGAAGATGATGGTGAACAATGATGGTGATGATGAGGAGGATGATGAATATGATGATGATGATGATGAGCATGATGGTGATGATGTTGATGATGATGAGGATGAGGATTATGGTGATGATGATGATGATGATGAGGATATTGATGATGTTGAGGATGAGGTTATCGATGAAGACGATGAGGATGAGGATGATGAGGGTGAAGAGGATGATGAAGATGAGGGTGATGATGAGAATGAGGATGATGATGATGACGAGGATGGTGATGATGATGATGATGATGACAAGGATGGTGACGATGATGAGGATGATGGTGACGATGAAGACGATGGTGAACAATGATGGTGATGATGAGGAGGATGATGACTATGATGATGATGATGATGATGACCATGATGATGATGATGAGGATGAGGGCGATGGTGATGATGATGACCATGATGATGATGACAATGATGATGAGGAGGAGGAGGAGGAGGAGGAGGATGAGGGTGAAGATTATGATGATGATGATGAGGATGATGAGGATGATGGTGAATATGAGGAGGATGATGAATATGATGAGGAAGAGGAGGATGAGGGTGTCAATGAAGATGATGATGATGGTGAGGATGAGGGTGATGAGCGATGCTGATGAGCATCGAGGGTGATGATGATGAAGATGAGGGGGATGATGATGATGAGGACGAGGGGGACGATGAAGAGGATGATGAACAATGATGGCGATGATGAGGAGGATGATGAATATGATGAGGAAGAGGAGGATGAGGGTGTCAATGAAGATGATGATGATGGTGAGGATGAGGGTGATGAGCGATGCTGATGAGCATCGAGGGTGATGATGATGAAGATGAGGGTGATGATGATGATGAGGATGGTGATGATGACCATGATGATGATGATGATGACCATGAGGATGAGGGATGATGCTAATGACCATGATGATGATGAGGAGGAGGATGGGGGTGATGATGAGGATGCGGATGATGACCATGATGAAGTTGATGCGGATGAGGGTGATGATGATGATGAGGAGGAGGAGGACGAGGATGAGGATGAGGGTGATGATGATGATGCTGATAATGATGTTGACCATGATAATGATGACGAGGATGAGGGTAATGATGAGGAGGAGGATGAGGGTGATAATGATGATGAGGTTGACGATGATGATGATGACCATGATGAAGCTGATGAAGAAGGAAGATGAGGATGATGATGATGATGATGATGACCATGATGAAGCTGATGAAGAAGGAAGATGAGGATGATGATGATGATGATGATGATGATGATGACCATGATGATGAGGATGAGGATGAGGATGATGGTGATGATGGTGATGAGGTTGACGATGATGATGATGAGGATGAGGATGAGGATGATGACGGTGATGATGATGAGGATGATGATGATGACCATGATGAAGCTAATGAAGATTCATAAACATCACAATGGGACATAACCGTTGATAAATATCACAATTTGACATTTTGATAAACGTCACAATGCGACATAACGCTTATTAAACGTCCACTGTAACAAATGATGGCTTAACGTCGTAATGTGATATAACCCTCGATAACATCATAGTGAAACGTAAACCTTGATAAACATCATAATGCGACATAACCCTTCACAAATATCACAATGTGCATAACCCTTGATGAATGTCGCTAATGTAACATAACCCATGATAAACATCACAATGCGATATAAAGCTTATTAAACACCAACTGTAACAAATTATGGCTTAATCATAATGCGATACAACCCTCGATAACATCACACTGAAACGTCAACATTGATAAACATCACAATGCGACATAACCCTTTACAAGGATGACAATATGACATAACCCTTGACAAATATCACAATGTGACATAACCCTTGATGAATGTCGCTAATGTAACATAACCTGTCATAAATGTCACAATGTGACATAGCACTTATTAAACGCCCACTGTAACGAACCATGGCTTAACGTCGTAATGTGATATAACCCTCGATAACGTCATAGTGAAACGTAAAACTTGATAAACATCACAATGCGACATAAAGCTTATTAAAGGCCAACTGTAACAAACCATGGCTTAATCGTAATGTGATACAACCCTCCATAACATCACACTGAAATGTGAACATTGATAAACATCACAATGCGACATAACCCTTGACAAGTTTAACAATGTGACATAACCCTTGAAAAATAAACGTAAACCTTGATAAACATCACAATGTGACATAACCCTTGACAAATATCACAATGTGACATAACCATTGATGAATGTCACTAATGTAACATAACCCATGATAAACGTCACAATGTGACATAAAGATTATTAAAGGCCAACTGTAACAAACCATGGCTTAATCGTAATGTGATACAACCCTCGATAACATCACACTGAAACATCAACATTGATAAACATCACAATGCAACATAACTCTTAACAAGTTTGACAATGTGACACAACCCTTGACAAATATCACAATGTGACATAACCCGTGATGAATGTTGCTAATGTAACATAACCTGTCATAAACGTCACAATGCAACATAACGCTTATTAAACACCCACTGTAACGAACCATGGCTTAACATCGTAATGTGATATAACCCTCAATAACATCATAGTGAAACGTAAACCTTGATAAACATCACAATGTGACATGACCCTTGACAAATATCACAATGTGACATAACCCTTGATGAATGTCGCTAATGTCACATAACCCGTGATAAACGTCACAATGCGACATAAAGCTTAGTAAACACCAACCCTTAATGAATGTCACTAATGTCACATAACCCGTGATAAATGTCACAATGCGACATAAAGCTTAGTAAACACCCACTGTAACAAACCATGGCTTAACGTTGTAATGTGATATAACTCTTGATAACATCACAGTGAAATGTAAACCTTGATAAACATCACAATGTGACATAACCCTTGATAAATATCACAATTTGGCATTTTGATAAACGTCACAATGCGACATAACGCTTATTAAACACCCACTGTAACAAACGATGGCTTAACGTCGTAATATGATATAACCCTCGATAACGTCATAATGAAACGTAAACCTTGATAAACATCACAATGCGACATAACCCTTCACAAATATCACAATGTGCATAACCCTTGATGAATGTCGCTAATGTTACATAACCCACGATAAACGTCACAATGCAACATAAAGCTTATTAAACACCAACTGTAGCAAACCATGGCTTAATCGTAATGCGATACAACCCTCGATAACATCACACTGAAACGTCAACATTGATAAACATCACAATGCGACAAAACCCTTGACAAGTATGACAATGTGACATAACCCTTGATAAATGTCGTTAATGTAACATAACCTGTCATAAACGTCACAATGCGACATAACGCTTCTTAAACGCCCACTGTAACGAACCATGGCTTAACGTCGTAATGTGATATAACCTTCGATAACGTCATAGTGAAACATCAACCTTGATAAACATCACAATGCGACATAACCCTTGACAAATATGACAATGTGACATAAGCATTGATGAATGTCACTAATGTAACATAACCCGTGATAAACGTCACAATGCAACATAACGCTTATTAAACGCCCACTGTAACAAACCATGGCTTAACGTCGTAATGTGATATAACCTTCGATAACGTCATAGTGAAACATCAACCTTGATAAACATCACAATGCGACATAACCCTTGATAACTAACACAATTTGACATAACCCTTGATGAATGTCGCTAATGTAACATAACCTGTGATAAACATCACAATGCGACATAACGCTTATTAAACGCCCACTGTAACAAACCATGGCTTAACATCGTAATGTGATATAACCCTCGATAACGTCACTGTGAAATGTAAACCTTGATAAACATCACAATGCAACATAACCCTTGACATATATCACAATGTGACATAACCATTGATGAATGTCACTAATGTAACATAACCCATGATAAAAGTCACAATGCGACATAACGCTTATTAAACGCCCACTGTAACAAACCATGGCTTAATGTCATAATGTGATATAACCTTCGATAACATCACAGTGAAACGTAAACCTTGATAAACATCACAATGCGACATAACCCTTGACAAATATCACAATGTGACATAACCCTTGATGAATGTCGCTAATGTAACATAACCTGTGATAAACATCACAATGCGACATAACGCTTATTAAACGCCCACTAGCACATTATTAATGTGTCACATCTTTGGTTGTGTTGACATACCAACCAAGCACTGTAACAAACCATGGCTTAACGTCGTAATGTGATATAACATTAACTCTAACATCATAATGAAACGTAAACCTTGACAACCATCACAACGTGACATAACATTCTACATTACTGGTTTAAACCGTTTCTTTTGTCAAACAACTATATATATATATAAAGAAAATTATTACAACATGATGGTGAATAATGTGAGATAAGCATTGAGGAATGATGAATTTTAATATCCATGAATAAATGTTTCAATCGTTGCGATGAATGTCCCAATGCAGCAAAACCGTTAAGGAATGAACTATTGAGGAATGTCGCAATCCAACATAATGTTTAAATAAGATTGATTATCATAAACTTACTTATATATTGAAATTAAGGGAAAGCGAAAATAGAGAAGGCGGACATTGCAGAAGGGAAGAGGAAAGGTTGCAATATCTTCATAATCGTGCAATGAAAACCTTGTAGACTCCATGCTTTGCTCTGTTACAGTGAGATAGAAAGAATATAATTTGAATATCAAGTTTAAAAAAGCAGGGTCCAAATATTTCAAACGCTTATCCTGCAAATGTAGCTGTAAAAAGGAAGCACCATCATATGACACGACGGAGTCTCAAAGAGAAGGCGGGCATTGCAGAAGGGAAGAGACAAGGTATTGATCTATTTAAACAGCTCAGCTCAGAAGGAAAATATATGAAAATATACATCTCTATTCTGCTAGCTTGTTGTCACTGCGACAAAAGAGGTTGAATGATATGTTGAGTGAAGTGATCAAGATTCAGAGAGAACATCATCTGAATGATAATCTTCGTGGTAATGAGCAGACAACAGGGGGTTTAGTGGCTCCAGTGGCTCCAGGGGATTTTATTAGCTTTCACTTATTGTTATCTTTCACTTATTAGCTTTTCGGAAACGACCATTGCTGAATCCATTTTGTGATGTTCAGGCTCAAGCCTTTTACCGTCAATGTTGCAGGTGAGAAAAGGCAAGAGAAGATGATTTTAATTACCCGATTGCAATATCTTCATGATCGTGCAATGAAAACCTTGTAGACTCCATGCTTTGTTTTGTTACAGTGAGATAGAAAGAATATAATTTGAATATCAAGTTTAAAAAAGCAGGGTCCGAATATTTCAAACGCTTATCCTGCAAATGTAGCTGTAAAAAGGAAGCACCATCATATGACACCATGGAGTCTCAAAGAGAAGGCGTGCATTGGAGAAGGGAAGAGACAAGGTATTGATGAAAGCGAAAATAGAGAAGGCGGACATTGCAGAAGGGAAGAGGTAAGGTTGCAATATCTTCATAATCGTGCAATGAAAACCTTGTAGACTCCATGCTTTGCTCTGTTACAGTGAGATAGAAAGAATATAATTTGAATATCAAGTTTAAAAAAGCAGGGTCTGAATATTTCAAACGCTTATCCTGCAAATGTAGCTGTAAAAAGGAAGCACCATCATATGACACCACGGAGTCTCAAAGAGAAGGTGGGCATTGCAGAAGGGAAGAGACAAGGTATTGATGAAAGCAAAAATAGAGAAGGCGGACATTACAGAAGGGAAGAGGCAAGGTATTGATGAAAGAGAAAATGTAGTTCCCGTAGCCACTAAATCTTACTCTACCGTGAAGGTAAAGGTGAGTAGAACGGGAGGTGGGGGTTTGAGGTTCCAACGGAAGAACGAATGGTTGACGACAGTTCCAAACCAAGCATCTCTGATAATGGACGCAACACTATGAAATTAGACGCCCTCAACACTAGATTATATTTCATTAATTCATCTCAAGTAACAGAGAAGTACCAAGGAACGTTTTTGAGGCGGCCAGTGGGTTATCTTTCATTAATTCATCTCAAGCCACAGAGAAGTTCCTCAAGCCACAGAGAAGTTCCAAGGAACTTCTTCAGATTCGAATGTTAAAGTTAAAGAAGCTCTGGGGTATCTAATCCACAGAAATAATCCTGCATTTACACGGACTTGGAATTGAAATTTTCCCAAATAAACCCGCATTTTCAGTGTGAACCTCGGGGTATGATACAGCAACATCTTAAAGCTTGAAAATGAATATATCTTCACAGTTTGCAGAGCATTTGCGCATTAAAATACCACTGTAAAACTTACCCATTAGTAACGCACAAAATTGGAAACATATTTCATGCAAAGGGCACACGCAGACAAAATTTTAAGTTGATGTGTAGACACCCCGCTTAACATATACTAAGTTATCTTGTAACTTAAATTCAGTTCTCGTACTTCTCAATAACCTTATATTAACCAAAATAGAATTGTATTTGAAACTGAAAAAACACACACAGAGAAGATAGCAGAAAAACCAGTGTTACCTTGCCTACCCAAATAACCCCGCACGGCACAGGAATGGCGAAATTGGGTTTTGGCGAATGCTCCAGATCCAGCGACGGTGCGCTCGAGGATGGCACAGGAATGGCGAAACAGGGTTTTGGAAACTGCATCTCTAGCTTTTGGATCTTGTCCGCGTGAAAGCAGCAGAGGGTGAACCAGCGGACCCCGCAGAGAAAGCATGAGCAAAGCAAGTAGGCAGGGCGAAAACCAAACCTGTCCCATATGTTCCAGATCAAATAGGGGATATGCATAAACTCGCGCTTATCTCTTCCACCGCCACATCTCCTAACAGACTCTTGGCGGCTAACAGATTCCTCCACGACTCCACTCACGAACGACCTCATCTCTTAACAAACTCCAACTCTCAGCTAGTTAGCAGTGTTAAAAGATCAGACGATTCAGAAGATCTTGAGCATCCACTTGGCGGGATTTGCTGGATCTTGATGATCCGCTCAAGCAAGTCCATCCCCCCAAATACCACTGATAGACGCCTATCGGCGTAAATATATAAATATGAGAAGATATAACATTCTTACGCACAGTTGATAATTAACTAATCTTTATTTTGATTGCGAACAGATAACATTCTTATTTCTATGTGGAGATTTCATTACAACGTCAACGCACATTCGATAATTGATTAATCTTTATTTTGATTGCGTTCGTAATCAAATATGGAAGAGGGGACTCACACCCCTCCAAAGAAAATACTATAAGATGGGGTGACTGACATTCGAGTTTTCAGTGCCATAAAAACTCATCACTGAATTTCAGTTATTGATCATTGGGATTCAATATGGAGTGGCTTTTTTACATTGTTCAGGCAGCTTTATGGGTTTGTTCAGCAACTATTTTGCTGAGAATTGCAACGGTCATATGGTGGAAACCTATGCAACTAAAGAGGATCTTTGAATCCCAAGGAATCAGAGGACCTCCATACAGGCTGCTCTGTGGAAATGTTTTTGAGATGGCACAGATGAAGGCTCAGGCAAAGTCTACAGCCATGCCTCTGTCACATGACATAATCGCTAGAGTTCTTCCTCATGATTATGTCTGGAATAAAACCTATGGTAATCTCTTACCCTTCTCATAATTTCAATGCCCTCACTAACCATGTTCCTCCTGTTATTTCTTAATTAGTGTGAGATCGTATGTGACATATAGGTGAGGAATTTGTTTACTGGTTTGGCACCAAGCCCACGCTTAATGTTCGCAACCCTGAGCTTATCCAGGAGATATTGTCCGACAAGCTTGGGCATTATGAGCCAGCTCCTTTAGATCCATTTACGAGCGAGGTGGCTAGAGGGGGAATTTTGGGTTTGAAAGGAGAGAAATGGTCAAAGCACAGAAGAATCATCACTCCTGCTTTTCATTTGGATCCTTTGAAGGTAAAAGAAAAAAAGTTGAATTTCTCTACATAGTTGAATTTCTCTACAGTAAGCTTGCTCCTCTTGCATCAAACCTTCTTAGTTGAAATGAAACTTGCTCTTTTGGTGAAGTTCTTCCTGAAGTCTTTTGTAAGTTTTCTAATTCAATTTCCATGAGTCCATATCCATCACTGAATCAACTTTTTCTAATTCAATGTCCATGAGTCCATGCCCATCACTGAATCAATTGTTCACGAGTGACGGATTCATCATTTTCATCTAAGAAAGTTCAATCCCTGCACATTGATAAAGTACATGCTCCTATGTTGTGAAGGAATGACAGGAATGGCAGACTTGGGTTGTTCAAGGTAGTGTCCTTTATAGATTGATAGATTACTACCCTTTATGTCTTCTCATTTGCAGTGTTTTGATAGATACTCTCTCTTCTCATATCCTCACATACATCAAGAAAGTTGTACTCTATGGGTGGGAATGACTTGTGCAGTTTCATATGCTTAAGAAATAGTTGATCTAAGTTGTACTCTATGGGTGGGAATGACTTCTGCAGTTTCTTATGCTTAAGAAATAGTTGGTCTTAAATTTTCAGGCTATACATCCCTCCGAGCAAAGGGATAAGCTTTTCATGGCAATGGGAAAGGCTCCATCGATCCCTTTCTTCTATATTCTTTTCACCAACTTATTGATTAAACGCCAAAGCCAATTATTATTCATAAATTTAAGATTCATAAATCTAAATCTTTAAGAAATTCAAAATTTAAGCTGCGAAGTGTGCTTATTGAAAGCAGACTTTTGTAAAATGTGCATATTTCTAAACATTAATGCCTTTGTCTTCTATAACAAGTACAGGCTATGCTTCCAACATTTGTGAAATGTGCTGCCACTATGTTGGAGGAATGGAGGGAATTGGTTTTGTCTCGTAAAATGGAAGTTGACGTGTTCGAGGAGTTTTGCAAACTTACAGTAGATGCTATTTCTCACACAGCATTTGGCAGCAATTATGCACAGGGATATCACATCTTCAGTATGTAGGCTCAACAAATGGTTCTTGCAGCTGAATCAGTTACTAGGTTGTATATTCCAGGTTGCAGGTGAGAAATTCAAATTTTGATAGCAACCCAATGTTTCCATAGGCCACAAGTTAAAAGTTAAGTGTCACTAGTTGTGAGTTATCTATGCTTTAGATACCAGTTATCACATGTAAACTCACTGCTATATTTTTGATATAATTTTTTATAATTGTTTCTTTGGAATTTGGAATGAGTATCATAATATAAATCTTAACAGTACACTTGTCTTATCTTTCTGGAATCTACTTGCAATCTATGAAGAACACCCTATCACTTTAGGGTGTTGGTTTGCTTAATAAAGTTTTAATTTTGTAGTTTTGCTTTTTTATTCATATGAAGTTTACTTTTGAAGACATATGTATGTTGCATTTGCTGGTATAAGTCTTTTTGTATATTGTTCTAAGGATAGTGATAGGGTATGTTCTTGGTCCTCAAAATATATATGGCTAAATTTTTTTTCTAACATCTGGCCTTGGATTCTGAAACTCGTGTGGGAGTGGCCTCCTTGACAGATTTATACCTACAAGAGGGAACAGGAAAGTTTGGAACTTGGAGAAAGAGATCAGAAAAGGTGTGAAGGAGGTCATTGAATGCAGGGAAAGGAGTACTGTCATAAAAAAGTCAGGAACCTATGGTAATGACCTGCTAGGTCTAATGATGTCTCCCAAAAAGCAAAGGGTTGAAGGAAAGTTGCAAGATGTACGCATGACCAATGAGGAACTTATTGCCGAATGCAAGACTCTGTACTTTGCAGGCCATTCAGGTACAACAAACCTGTTGACATGGGCAATGGTATTACTTGGAATGAATCAAGACTGGCAAGAACGAGGACGCAATGAGGTGTTCGAAGTATTTGGAAAGGATGCTTATCCAAACACGGAGAACTTATATCGCCTTAAGATAGTAATGGCCATTTCTGAAAAACCTTTTTGTCTCATCAAATTTCAATAGACATATATTATATTTATATGACTTAAATTAGTATATTGAAATGTAGAATATTTATAGATAAAGTACAGATATTTTCATCCATTTTCCTTTGAAAGCATAAATTTTGTCTATAAAAGTACTAAGATCATTACGTGGGCGTTTGC
>LPNX011182182.1:68503-84089 GCA_001517045.1 Pseudotsuga menziesii | reverse complement strand
TATATTAAATTGCACTTTAAATAGTAAAATTTAATCAAAATATATATAATAAAATTTAATATTTAAACTACAGATAAAATGGTAAATATAATGTTTTCTTTAATATATCTATGGTAAATATAATGTTTTCTTTAATATATCTGAATAAACAGATTATTCTATTATAAAGACTTGGATGGAAATTTGAAATTGTAATAAAAATATTTCTTTACAAAATAATTGAAAAGAAATGATTCATAATAATGATGGAAAGGAAATGATCCAAAGAATACTTTGAGGACCTCTCTCATAATCATTTGATCACATCATAATTGAAATGTCTATAAATTATATATTATATTTTATTAAAAAAAATTTAACTAATCAAACGATATTTATTATTATTTGATTCGGTTATATATTTTTAAATATGTCCTTGTCTTAAAAAGTTCTTTTTATCATTTAAGTGAGATATGTTAGATTTATAATGCATGTATACAAAATTAATTAATTAAAAGAAATATTTAATTAAAAATATAATGAAAATTCGCAATTAAAATTAATAAAAAAGATACATTAAATTTTATAAATATAATAGATTTATTTTAATTTTACAATACAATATTAAAGATATTTTAATATATATTTGCGAGATGTAGAACACTTGGTGGCGTGGTATGGTTAAGACGCCCCCTAAGATGAAAGGTCGCCAGTTCTAATCCAGTGAGATACCAAAAAATCCAACCATGTTAAGGGTTGGTGCGGTCGAGGTCGGGTGCGATCCCCTGATGATTTTGACGGCTTAGATGCCCCTGGTTTGTGGTTACTTAGCCAATGGCAACCCTGTTAGTCAAGGGGGTTCCACCACTTTGCCAACCAAAAAAAAAGATATTTTAATATACATGTTCATATTGGTTCAATATAATAATTTACAAAACTAAAAATAAGGTAAAATAATAATGTTTGAATCTTATTGACATTTTTTTGTGTGTGTGTATTATTTTTAACCAATAAATTTAAACAAAAAAAAGCCTTAACAAAAATGAAAAAAATAAAAAACAAGATCACTATAATAAAATGAAGGTCTTGCATCAATAAGTTATAGGGTTGATTGCAATAGAGAGCTTGTGTTAGCATGACTTCGATGGGTATAGTCATAATTCCCTTTCTCATGGAGATGTGGATGATATTGGTCTTGTGGCGAGGAGTTCCTATGATCATGACAATTAACTACAAATTCTAAAGTAGTTTTGCTCTAGTACGAGTATGGCTATTAACACTCATAAAATAAAGGTTATAATAATCAAATATCAAATTCTCTAGTGCAGATATGGTTATTAACACTGATAAAATAAAAGTTATAATAATTAAATATCAAAAGATCACATCTGGTATCTTGGAATGGATCTTCATCATAAGCTTAATTCGAACTATAGAGTTGAGGATAGGGTTAACGAATGGTAGAAAGCTTACTATTGACTTGGAAAATAATTGTAAATCTACAAACCTTTGTCTTCTATAATAAGTACAGGCTATGGTTCCAACATTTGTGAAATGTGCTGCCACTATGTTGGAGGAATGGAGGGAATTGGTTTTGTCTCGTAAAATGGAAGTTGATGTGTTCGAGGAGTTTTGCAAACTTACAGTAGATGCTATTTCTCACACAGCATTCGGCAGCAATTATGCACAGGGATACCACATCTTCAGTATGCAGGCTCAACAAATGGTTCTTGCAGCTGAATGAGTTACTAGGTTGTATATTCCAGGCCGCAGGTGAGAAATTCAAATTTTGATAGCAACCCAATGTTTCCATAGGCCACAAGTTAAAAGTTAAGTGTCACTAGTTGTGAGTTATCTATGCTTTAGATACCAGTTATCACATGTAAACTCACTGCTATATTTTTGATATAATTTTTTATAATTGTTTCTTTGGAATTTGGAATGAGTATCATAATATAAATCTTAACAGTACACTTGTCTTATCTTTCTGGAATCTACTTGCAATCTATGAAGAACACCCTATCACTTTAGGGTGTTAGTTTGCTTAATAAAGTTTTAATTTTGTAGTTTTGCTTTTTTATTCATATGAATTTTACTTTTGAAGACATATGTATGTTGCATTTTCTGGTATAAGTCTTTTTGTATATTGTTCTAAGGATAGTGATAGGGTATGTTCTTGGTCCTCAAAATATATATGGCTAAAAAAAATTTCTAACATCTGGCCTTGGCTTCTGAAACTCGTGTGGGAGTGGCATCCTTGACAGATTTATACCTACAAGAGGGAACAGGAAAGTTTGGAACTTGGAGAAAGAGATCCGAAAAGGTGTGAAGGAGGTCATTGAATGCAGGGAAAGGAGTACTGTCATAAAAAAAGTCAGGAATCTATGGTAATGACCTGCTAGGTCTAATGATGTCTCCCAAAACGCAAAGGGTGGAAGGAAAGTTGCAAGATGTACGCATGACCAATGAGGAACTTATTGCTGAATGCAAGACTGTGTACCTTGCAGGCCATTCAGGTACAACAAACCTGTTGACATGGGCAATGGTATTACTTGGAATGCATCAAGACTGGCAAGAACGAGGACGCAATGAGGTGTTCGAAGTATTTGGAAAGGATGCTTATCCAAACACGGATAACTTATATCGCCTTAAGATAGTAATGGCCATTTCTGAAAAACCTTTTTGTCTCATCAAATTTCAATAGACATATATTATATTTATATGACTTAAATTAGTATATTGAAATGTAGAATATTTATAGATAAAGTACAGATATTTTCATCCATTTTGCTTTGAAAGCATAAATTTTGTCTAGAAAAGTACTAAGATCATTACGTGGGCGTTTGCAGGTGGGAATGATTATAAATGAGACCCTGAGACTTTATCCACCAGCAGTGGGTACGCTACGTCAAGCTGTCAAGCCTGTGAAGCTTGGAAAACTTTCAATTCCGGGGGCACCAAACTTTTTATTTCAATCCTTGGAATGCACCATGATCCAGCTTTCTGGGGAAAAGATGCAAATGAATTTAATCCAGGGCGATTTAGTGAGGGAATCGCCAAGGCTGCCAAACATCCCTTTGCATTTCTGCCCTTTGGAACTGGTCCAAGAATATGCGTGGGTCAGAACTTTGCAGTCATGGAAGCAAAGGTGGTATTGGCCATGGTTCTGCAACGATTTTCTTTTGTCACTTCACCATCTTATGCCCATGCACCTGCCTTGGCAATCACCATGAAGCCGCAACACGGTGCTCAGGTGATCCTTAAAATGATTTAACACGGTGCTCGGGTGATCTTTAATCCTATTTAGCTAAACACACTGCAAATATTCCATATAGGTGCTTATATAAATGTAGTAGTCTAAAAATGTTGTGTATCCAAGTAAACAAAATGTAGTATTCTATCTTAAACTTGATGTCATTTTTATCTAGTTAAAAATTGACAAGAATTATTGGAATTGTCAATTGAAGCTGTTGAATTTAAATTGTTGAGATTGCATAATGTGAATGCAATATGTATATTTAAGAAAACTGAATTAATTTATATATTAAATTGCACTTTAAATAGTAAAATTTAATCAAAATATATATAATAAAATTTAATATTTAAACTACAGATAAAATGGTAAATATAATGTTTTCTTTAATATATCTGAATAAACAGATTATTCAGATTATTCTATTATAAACACTTGGATGGAAATTTGAAATTGTAATAAAAATATTTCTTTACAAAATAATTAAATTTAGAAATGATTCATAATAATGATGGAAAGGAAATGATCCAAAGAATACTTTGAGGACCTCTCTCATAATCATTTGATCACATCATAATTGAAATGTTTATAAATTATAAACTATATTTTATTAAATTTTTTTTTAACTAAGTTTGATATTTATTATTATTTGATTGGGTTATATATTTTTAAATATGTCCTTGTGTTAAAAAGTTCTTTTTATCATTTAAGTGAGATATGTTAGATTTATAATGCATGTACACAAAAATAATTAATTAAAAGAAATATTTAATTAAAAATATAACGAAAATTCGTAATTAAAATTAATAAAAAAGATACATTAAATTTTATAAATATAATAGATTTATTTTAATTTTACAATACAATATTAAAGATATTTTAATATATATTTGCGAGATGTAGAACACTTGGTGGCGGGGTATGGTTAAGATGCCCCCTAAGATGAAAGGTCGTCTCCCGTGAGATACCAAAAAATCCAACCACGTTAAGGGTTGGTGCGGTCAAGGTCGGGTGCGATCCCTCGATGATTTTGACGCCTTAGATGCCCCTCGTTTGTGGTTACTTAGCCAATGGCAACCGTGCTAGTCAAGGGGGTTCCACCACTTTGCCAACCAAAAAAAAAGATATTTTAATATACATGTTCATATTGGTTCAATATAATAATTTACAAAACTAAAAATAAGGTAAAATAATAATGTTTGAATCTTATTGACATTTTTTTGTGTGTGTGTTATTTTTAACCAATAAATTTAAACAAAAAAAGGCCTTAATAAAAATGAAAAAAATAAAACAGAAGATCACTATAATAAAATGAAGGTCTTGCATCAATAAGTTATAGGGTTGATTGCAATAGGAAGCTTGTGTTAGGATGACTTCGATGGGTATAGTCATAATTCCCTTTCTCATGGAGATGTGGATGATATTGGTCTTGTGGCGAGGAGTTCCTATGATCATGACAAGTAACTACAAATTCTAAAGTAGTTTTGCTCTAGTATGAGTATGGCTATTAACACTCATAAAATAAAGGTTATAATAATCAAATATCAAATTCTCTAGTGCAGATATGGCTATTAACACTGATAAAATAAAAGTTATAATAATTAAATATCAAAAGATCACATGTGATATCTTGGAATGGATCTTCATCATAAGCTTAATTCAAACTATAGAGTTGAGGATAGGGTTAACCAATGGTAGAAAGCTTACTATTGACTTGGAAAATAATTGTAAATCTACAAACCTTTGGCATTGGGATATGAAGAAACTCCTATTTGAGACTCTTTTAGTATTACTATCTTATATGGATGTCAAGTTTGGGGATATGTCATATCTAGACAATCATGGAGAAGGACAGAAAAAATTCAAAAATGTTTATAACATATTTTTCAAAATTTAAGGCAATACACCCTATTCTATCCTCCTCATAAAAGTGAGTCTCTCCTTGGTTGAGAGCACGGCTTCCTAATACTTCTCCATACACTAGATTCCTCAATTCAGATCATGGCTATAACATGGGAGACAATTGGATTTCTAAGATTGTTTCATACTCTAATCAAACCCACCCAAGACTTTAAGGGAGGTGAGAAAGATGTAGCTCTATAGAATCACCAACCCTAATTTAGAAGATCAAAAGTGTCTCTTCTTTTCCAAAAGGGTATATATGAAAATCAACATTACTAAAACAAGAACAAACTTCCATGGGCTCAATAGAGAAACAAGGTGCTAAACAATTCTTAAAACACCTTGAGAAAAAATAATTTTTCATTTTTTTATACAAGATGTTTGAATATAAAAATTCATTTTAAATAGAATTTCTATGTAGAGAGACATTAAAATATAATTGTAAAATATTTATTATAATAGAGTGACCTTCCTAAACATTCAGCTTATCACAAGTATTGGTGATTAAAGAAACCCTAGTGATTTTTTAGCTTTTTAAGATCTAATATACCAAAATTAGTCTTATTCAAGGTTTTTCACTATAAAAAAACATTTTTTTTAATTAAATTAATTTTCCATTAAAATATTTTAAATATTAATTAATAAAAAATTAAATAATACTTAATAGTAAAAACCATTTCTTACCCAAAAATATTTAAATATTAATTAATGAATAATTGAATAATAATAATTAATAATAAAAACGTTTCTTACCAAAAAAATATTTAAAGTAGTTGATGGAAAACTAAATATCAATGGATATAAAATTTAATTAAAATAATTTAAAGATTAGTAAATGAAAACTTAAATAAAAATTGATATATTTGTTTGAAACTTTAATTACTCTTATTATTTAATTATCAAAATATAATATATATTTTCACCACTTAAATTTTCACATCTATACTTTTTATTTATTTATTAATATATTTATTGAAAATGTATTTAAAAACTAAAAATATATAAAATATAAACGTGAAAAGCATTTATAATTACTAAATTAGTTGTTTCTACATCATCTATAATTGTAATTAAACTAATACATTTTAACGGGTCATAATTTAAGACACTTGCATGTTGCAAACTCTACTCAAAGTTGTAAAAATAAATAAAATTTATATAATAAAATATTATTTAATTAATTTTATTATGTTTGATAAACTAAGTTGGATTGTTATTGATTATTTTTATAGGTGTTTTTATTTTATATTAGGGGTAGATTATGGCGCATGTTTTTTTCTCGTAAGGACCAGGATTAGACAAGTGTACCCTCTAGATTGGTTCTATGGCGGTAATTCAAAATTCGAAAGAAACAATTATGAAAAAAATATAAAAAGTAACTAGTAACTGAGGAATGGATAAATGGTAACCATACATGGATGATTCATAGTTGATAACTGGATAACCAACACTTCATGGAAAATAACTAGAAGAATGTGAGATAAATACACACTAGCACACCCACATACTTTGTGGCTGGATTACATCGATAGAGATTAAATGGTTGAGAGATAGTTATGAAATGGAATACAATTTGGAAATATTTTTTTATTCCTCGTATTCTTCTAGTTAAACAGGTTCAAGTATGAGTTATCTATGCCTAGTTACATGTTATCACATGCATTCTTCCTATTATCCATTTATCAACTAACAATTATTTTTATATTCTTTTTCTTTTTATCTCACATTCTTCTAGTTATCTGCCATGAACTGTTGGTTATCTATTCATCAACTATTAGTTATCCATGCATTGCTACAATTTATCCATTCATCAGCTAGCTACCAATTTTTTTTTATATTCCTTTATAATTGCTTATTTCAAATTTTGAACGACTGCCATAAAATCAATCTAGACATTGCACTTGTCCCATCCTCGTCCGTAGATGAAAAAGCATAGCTTGTAGTCCACCCGAAATCTCAAATAAAAACTTCTATCCACTTAAATACTAGCACATCCAAATATTTTGTGGTTGGATCACGTTGTTAGGGATCAAATGGTTAAGAGATAGTTATGGAATGGAAGAAAGTTTAAAAAAAAATATTATTCCTCATGTTCTTCTAGTTAAACGATTTCAAGTGCGAGTTATCCATAGATAGCTACATGTTATCATCGAAATTCTTTTTGTTATCCATTTATCAACTATTAGTTATTTTTTATATTCTTTTTCTTTTTATCTCACATTCTTCTAGTCATCTACCATGAACTATAGGTTATCTGTTCATCAGTTGTGAGTTATCCATGCATTTCTACTAGTTATCCATTCATCTCCTAGTTACCAATTATTTTTTATATTCATTTTTTATACCGAATTTTGCACTGCTGCCATAGAATCAATCTCGACATTACACTTGTCTTATCCTCGTTCGTAGATGAAAAAGGATAGGTCATAGTCACAACAAGAGAAACCATCTTTTAGCACCACAAGTTAGCACCACTTATAGTTTTTGGTGTTAAAGTGGTGCTATTAGCACCACTTACAATTTTGTGGTGCTAAGGTGGTGATATTAGCACCACATATATTTGGTGTTAAGGTGGTGGTATTATTACCACATATATTTTGTGGTGTTAAAATGGTGTTAATGTTTATTGGAAATTATGTTTTTACTCATGTATAGTAAGAGAAATGACATGTTGGCAAGTACCATAAAGTGGTTCTAATAATTATTTGTCACATAGTCATGTACATGTAGAATTTATTTATAAGGATTTTCACCATAGACACAACCATTTGACAAATAATTATTTTGTAAATCATTTAATTTAATTATTTGTAATTTTTTCATTGGAATGAATGATCAGGACTAAAATTTTGCACCACAATCCCAACAAATTCAACTTATTATTTTTATACTATTTAAAAATAAATTCAAGCGTTTTAATTCAATTAAATTATTCATTTTTAATACTATTTAAAAATAAGTATTTGATAGTGTTAATATTGACAAACAATAAAAATAATCATTTTTTAATTGTTCACATTATAAACTAGCAATAAGAATTATTTAAATTGAAATTTGATTACTCAATTGAATTTGTTTATGTTGAGCTTATTAAATTTTTTGACATTATCATTATTGGGTTTTACTCACTAATTAGGTTTTATTCACTAACTTAATTCCATGTTTAGCACCACAAGTTAGCCCCACTTATATGATATGGTGTTAATATGGGGATATTGGCACCACTTATAGGATAGTGTTAAAGTGGTGATAGTATTTGTTAATCCTATTAGAAATGGCATGCCACATCATATATATTAATTATAGAAGTGCTGCATGATACTTTGACAAGTACAATAAGGTGGTCATAAGCTCATTGTCACATTAACACATACAAATAAATTTGTATTACGAGGGTTTGCACCAACCATAAAACAAATTCACAAATAATTATTCTTCTAGATAATCCACTTCAATTATTATTTTTAATTTTATTCAAACAATTATTTTTTTAATACCAACCTTTGCACCATATCTATAACAATTTAATATATATGTATATGTATAAAAATAATTGATTCAATTGTTTACTTTTTATAATATTGTCACTTCAAATATATATATATATATATATATTTGCATTTTACAAAAGTATTATTGAAAGATGATCAAAGATAATCAATTTTAAGATTATAAAGATGGTGATTAAAGTGTTTTGAAGAAATGATTTGTTTGAATGATATTTTTTATTAGTAGCAATAATTAATTACCAAAAATTTTGATATGTATTAGTTTCATTAGGAAGACTTGAGCATTATTTAGAGTCCCGGGGCCCTAGACATGGTTGAGGGAGGAAAATTCTACCTTGCGTTTTAAAGGAATATTCTAAACATATATGGCCAATAAAATCACCTGAAACCACTATACATGCAATTGTGAGGGTATTCTCAGCCTATGTGTGTGGATAGAATACTATTATGAAATTTTGATAAGTACAGATGGGACTAGGAGTCATTTACATGGTTAAGGGAGGAAACCAAGCCTTAGGCACTAAATAATGCTTTTACGCATTCAAAGATAATAAAGATGTATACATATCCAACCACAAGGCATGACTTGTCAAGGGAATCCTTGGCCTTAGAATAGGGATATGGGTGGAATTTGCAAGGTTTTAAGGACTAGGTATGGGTTTTGGGGCCCCAAACATGGAAAAGGGAGGAAACTTGAACTTTAGATCCTCATTAGAGGAAATTTCAACTCAAAATGGGCCTCCTAAGGAAAATAATAAAATAATAGTTAAAGTAATAAAATAATATTTATTAATTTTGGAGGAAGAAAAGAAAACTACTTTTTTTGTTCGTATTTTTGGCACATCTCCCCATTTTTTTACTCAAATTTCAATCAGGAGATCTCGTAGGATGGGGAATTAAATTCTGCAGCTAACGAGTACCCACTCGACATACTTTTGAAAGACCCTACTACCCCCAAAACAAGAAATACCTGAAAAAACATGATGATGTCATCATCACATTTTTTAGGTATTTGTTTTTTTTGGGGTAGTCAGGTCCGTCAAAAGTATGCCAAGCAGGTACTCGTTGGATATGGAATTCTGCATCCATCAAGATCTCCTGATTGAAATTTGAGTAAAAACACAAGGAGATATGTCGAAAATATGAACAGAAAAGTAGTTTTTTTTTATGATACCTATCCCCAAATTTATATTAAAAAATTGTTTAAGACCTATACGGTATTTCAAATTTAAATCAATTTTATTGGATAACACATGATGACATGGAATTTGAATTAGGGTTAAAAGGCCCATTTTGAGTTGAAAGCAACTATATAGGAATCTATGGCCAAGAAAGACACTTCAAATGACTATGCAAGACCATTTAAGTGTATCCTTGACATATGAGTTGAGATACCAATTCCATTAGGAGGAGATGAGCAATAGGCATGGGTCTCTATGCCTTTGACATGGTCAATGGAGGAAACATAGGACTTAGGACCTAAAGGAATATTCTATACACCCAAGGCCCATATTAATGGCTTGAATCACCACAATCTCTATTGAGTGAATCTTTCACCTCTTAGTGGGGATACTAAGTACATTAGAAGGATTTGAATAGTAGATATGGTTATTAGGATTATGAAAATGGTCTACACAAAAAACATTGTCTTTAGACTCTAAAAGAAACTTTTATGCATAGAGGTTCAATAACAACACTTCAACCCACCACAAATGACCTCTGAAAGATTTCCTTTACCTGATGGATGGATGGTAGTGACATTAAGAAATTGTAAGATATTATACATGGATCTTAGAGTTGAGAGAAAGGAAGCTTCTAGTCATCTAAGGCTTAGAGAAACAACTCATTCTACAACATAACACCTCTCAAGGGAATTGTTTTCTTTTGAGTGGGGCTAAGGAAGCCATTGGAATATTTTGAGGAGTAGGTATGGATTTAAAGGAATTTGACATGGTTTGGGAAGGAAATGGATTGATATGAATCCAAATAAATATTATAGGTACTCGTTGCCATTAAAAATACCTCATACCACCACCTAAGACCTCTCAAGGTTATCCCTAACTTCAGGTGGAGATACAAGTTCCATTATAACATTTATGATACTAGGTATGGGTCTCTATTCCTTGAACATGATTGAGGAAGGAAATCTATGCCTTATTTCGTAAAGTAAAGTTATATGCATATAGGTTAAATAAAAATGCCTTGACTAACCACACATCAACCTATCGAGCATAAAATTGGCCCAAGTATGTGTCTCAGGACCTTGTGCATGGTTGGTAGACAATTCCTAACACTAATCCATTAAATGCATATTAATGGAATATAGTCCCAAGAATGATTCCTTGAGCTAAAGCACATGACCTCTCAAGGGGATATTTGACCCCAAAATGGTCATGTGGATACCGTTATGAATTTTTAGTTCAAGGTATTGTTCACAAGTCCTTAAACATGGTGGATGGAGCAAACCTATCCCTTAGTACCTAAAGGGATATTTTGTGCTTAGAATGATAATAAAAATGCCTTGAACAAACACAAATGGCCTCTTAAGGGTATCCTTCACCTTCAATAGATCATATTGAAACCTCTATGGTATTTTCATAACTATGTGTAAGTATTGAGGCCTAAGCCAAGATAGAGTGATGAAAATTAACCTCATTCCTAAAATGTAGTCTATGAAACTCAAGAGCCATGAATTAACCATTAACCTACCACACATGGTCGCTATGTAGGATAGTTGGTCTCTAAGTTTTAATATGGAACCATTAGAAGTTTTTTGGCACCAAGGATGGGCCGTGGGATCATAGGAATGTATAAGAGAGGAACCTAAGCCTTAGTATCTAAAAAAATATTTTAGGTATCCTACTTCAAGAACAACACCTTGAAACACCGCACTCGATCTTCTGAGAGTATCACCTTCCTCCAAGTTGGGATATGAGTAGGTAGGGCCAACAACATCACATTGAAACATCACACATGATCTCCTAAGGCTATCCTTAGACACCAAGTGGAGATATGGGCACCATTAGGAGTTTTTGAGCAGGGATAATTTTAGGGGCGGATTTTAGCCCAATGGGCTATTTTTCCATGTTTTTCTCCCAAAAATGATTCACCATTTTGCATTTTTTGAAGCCCCATTTCACCCAATTTTGATGGGGTAAAATTTTTTCACCCTAAAAATCGCCAAATTATTATATAAATGATATAAAATCCTTGGAAATTAAATAATTTTTTGAAAAATATCGCCAATCATTTTATAGTTGGCCTTTTAAGAATTGGTAATATTCGCCAACATTTATACACTTTTAAATAAGTATGGTTCCTTAAAATCATCCCTGTTTTTGAGCATTAGGTTTAGTTGTTTAGGTATTAATCATGGTTGGTGTAGGAAGCTAGTGAATTGGGATATATAGGAAACTTTTATGCCTAAAGGTCTAACAATGATGTATCCAACCACCAAAGCTAACCTCTCAAAGGGATATTTGTCTTTATAATCAAAATATGGGAAATGTTAAGAAGTTTTTGAGCATAGGTATAGGTCTTGGGGCCTTAGACATGGTTAAAGAATGGAAACTATTCCTTAAGACTTAAAGGAAGCTTATAGATATCTATAACCTATAATGACAATTTAACAACTACAATAGACCTTTTCACGATATCTTTGGTCTCAAAGTAGGGTTCTTTGTGAAACATAGAGAATGTTAAGTCTATTTATAGGTTCCAACACCTTGGACATGGCTAAGGAGAAAAGAGAGGGACTTATGTACTAAATGAAATTTTAGGCATTTTTGGCTAACAAAAATGCCTACAATCACCACGCATGACCTTCCAAGAGTATATTACTCATATAAGTGGAGATATTAGTTCCATTACAAATTGTGAGAACTTGGTATGGGTCTTGGGTGCCCTATTCATGCTTGAAGGTGGGGGGGGAGGATTGGGCCTTAATCCCTAAGAAAACCTTTTAAGAATCCATGGCCAAGAAGAACAACTTGAACAAACACACAAGGATTCTAGAGAGTATCTTTAGTGTTTGAGTAGGGATTTCTATGTCATTATATTGTTTTGAATAGTAGTTAGGGGTCTTGAGGCTTTATACATAATTAAGGAAGGAAACACATGCCTTATTCCCTAGTGGAAGCTTTGAGGTATCTATAACCATGGACAATAATTTAAAGAAACACACATCATTATCCTATGATATCATTGGCCTCAAAGAGAGGATGTCATCACATTTAAGAGGGTTTGATAATTATATATGAGTTTAGGGGCCTTGACATTGTCAAAGAAGGAAACCCAATCCGTATCGCCTAAAGGAAGCTCTAGAAACACAAGACCAACAATAATGTCTCAATGTATAATACCTTTGTATATTTTTTCACTCAAATTGAGGTATGTGTGTGATTAGGAGTTTTATAGCATTGGGTATCGGTACTAGGGCCCTTGATATGGATATGCTTATAATACGTGAATTATAATTCCTCAAATAACCATTCATGACTTCATAGGGGTATCCATGTACTATGATTCTAAGTCTTGTGGCCATGACATATTCGACATGGTTAGTGGAGGATACCTAAACCTTTTCCCTTAAAGGAATCTTGTAGCCATTTAAGGTAAGAAGTTTTCCTCCACTAACCACACACAACCTCATAATTTGTATAATTGGCCTATAATTTAGGATGTTGTTATTGTTGTGTGGTGTTAAGTAGTATGTACATGTCCTAATCCCTTGGGAATTATATTCCATGGAAGAAAAATGAATACCTAGGTTGTAAGAGAATTTGAAAAGGTATCCGTGGAACTATGTATCTAAGTCTTGGGGACTTTGGGGATTGGACATGGTCATCGGAAGAGGCATTAATCTCAATACCTAAAGGAATATTTTACATCCAAAGATAAGGAGGTTACCCACCTACAAACCACGACCTTTTGAGGGTCATTAGCCCATGATTTGGTTTTTCATTGAAATTAAGGTGTTTGAGGAGTATGTACATGTCTTGAGGTGTTGGGAATGAAGGTCTACATAGGATCAACATTATTTTGACCCTAAATAAATAATTGAGGATTCCAAAGCCATGAAAAATGCCTCGAACAACCACACATGACTTTGTAGGGGTATCCATGGCACTATGTATCTAGGTCTTGTTTCCTTAGGGCATTCGACATGGTCAACAAAAGAGACCTGAACATACAGATTTAAATAAATCTTCTAGCATTAGCTTATGATTGAGGATGTTATAATAATTAGATGATTTTCAGTAATATCTACTTGTGTCAAGGAATTATGAATGATATTTTAGGGAAGAAGACTCTGTGTTTCACCCCAAATTAATTCTCAGGGCATTTAGAGCCATGAACAATGTGTCAAGGAAGGATACATAACCCCATATGGGTATCCATGGAACCATTGTATCTAGGTTTTTTGCCTTGGGATGTTCAACATGGTCTGTAGAGGACACTTGATCCTCAATCCCTAAAGGAATATTCTATCAATATAAGGTTAAAGAGGTGGGATCCACCAACCACACATGGTCGCTTGAGTGTATTATTAGCCTACGATATAGGGTGTTGGTGAAAAAAAGTTGTTTTGAGTAGTATGTAGGTGTCTCAGGGCCTTGGGAAAGGTGTTCCATGAATATGACCAAGCCTTTATCCCTAAATAAATTTTCATGGAATTGAAATCCATGAACATTACCTCAAAGCACCATGCAATATTTCAGAGAGGTATCTATAGTGTTATGTGTTTGGATCTTATCGCCTTAGGGACTTGGACATGTTTAGAATATTCACATAATTAGGTATGGATCTTGGGGCCTTGACATGTTTAAGGGTGGAAACCAAAGCCATGGCCACTAAAAGAAGCTTCTAGGAATCCAAGTCTAAATGACGCCTTGAACCACTACTCACGATCTCCAAAGGGTTTCCTTAGACTACAAGCTATGGAGATATCATTTCCATTGAGGTTTAACACAATCATAGGATTTGGGGCCCTATACATTTTTAAAGTAGGGAATGTGGGTTTTAATCCCTAAAGGAATATTTTAGGTGTCAAAGGCTAAGAAAAACAACTTGAGGAATCACTCATGGCATCCTATAATACATCTATTTTTAAGTGGGGAAATGTGTGCCATTAGGGTTTTTTAAGAACTAGGTATGGATGTAAACACCCTAGACATGGATAGTGGAGAAAAATAAATACTTTTTTTGTAAGGGAATTTCATAAGAATCCAAGGCTATGATTGATGCCTTAACAAACCACATTTTACCTCTTGAGGGTATCTTTTTTCTTTGGCTATGGATCTTCATTCCATTAGTAGGTTGTGAGCATTGGGTAGGGCTTGGGGCATTGAGATAGTAAAGGGAGGAATCCTAGGGCTCATTGAATAAACAAATATTCTAAGTAGCTAGGAAAAATAATGATGTCTCAAACAAATCACAACAATATGCTTCCCCCAATGTATAATATCAAGCTAAGAAGATAACGCGGGGCTTAGTTCCTACAAAAAAATTAAAACTAAAAGGATGATCATGNTGAAATTTTTACCTTCGAGATCTCTTCTACCATATTTATAAACTTAGTAGATGGATTCAAAGTCTTGGAATTTTCAATAGAGGCATCCACCAAAAAATATGTAGAGTCTATCTTGGGGAAAAAATGTTTAAGATTGAGAACTTTTGTGGGGTTATCACATTAACTTTTATTTTTTTGTAGGTATATGCAACAATGTCATTCTTGTTTCTTTTGATGGGTGATAAATCAATTTTATTTTAATTCCATTCGAGAAATGTGAGTATCGCTAGTCTTNGAGCATATTTAAAGACAACTAAGACATTTTGAACATCAAGTATGGGTATTAAGGCCCTACAAATGGTTGGGGAAGAAACCCAAGCCTTAGGCCCTATAGATAGCATTGAGGCTTCAAGGGTTATGAATGAGTCCCTT
>LPNX011182182.1:1648-68380 GCA_001517045.1 Pseudotsuga menziesii | reverse complement strand
TTTATGTGTGCATGTTACTATCTTAATTTTTATAAGATTTTAATCTTACCTTTTGTTTTCCATTAGTTGCTTGAAGCTTCAGGAATGAAGATGTATGTTTTTATATGTTTATGGTGTCTCATAATTGGATCTAAACATATATGCAATGGAATACATCATAGTTCAAATTCAATGTCAACAATTTAAATAAGTATAATTTATCATAGATTGCTAACCAACCAAAATTCTTATGCCAACTCATCGTATCATGTCCCTAAATAGAGCTAGTAAACAAGTTGGTTTATGTATTTGAAATGTTTTACTTATAAGAAACTAACCAGGAGGAGTGATCAATGCACTTAGTTTAAGTTTCTTACAATGTTGGTAAAGCTGATAAACTTTAAATCGTAATAGGAATATTGAGATTGAAAAATTTAAATAGAGGAGATGATGAACAAGTTGAGTGGATTTATTTTTCAAATTAATTATCTCGAGGAAAATGCCTGGACACTTTCTCTCATTTCAAGGAAAGTATGAAAAGCACAAACACTACCTTTCAAATGATATTGCCTATGTTTTGAATTATCTCCCACTTTTTCTTACATGGCAAATCTGGATTGCTAGGAACAGATGTATTTTCAAGGATTCGAAACCTGATAGTCACTTTACTGTTCTCGCTATCAAGAATTAACTTCAGCTCTATCCGGTCAAACTGCTCATGAAAAACATTAGGAGAACTATTGGATCAGCTCCATGTCTGACTTTTCTAGCAGGCTTCTTTGACGAGGCCTTAGCAAATCATTTGGGTGGCGTTGGTGTTCATCTTCTGCTCAGTAATGAACACTATTTTTACTTTAAGTTGGGTATTGGATTGAGCACTAATACCAGATCAGAGCTACTGGCCATGTGGACTCTCCTGCATTGTGATAAATACATGGGTCTTCCTTCTTTATATATTCATGGGGATTCTACTGTCATTATCAACTGGTTTAACCATAGATCAGCTCTTTAATTATTGTCTCTTGATGGGTGGTGCCAATGTATTAGAGAACTAGAAATAGACTTCATCCAAATATTTGCCTCTCACATATATAGAGAGCACAATACTACGGCTGACTGCTTTCCAAAGAAGCATTAACTTTGGCTTAAGGCCAACTTCAGTGTGCTGAATTCACCTATGGTGAATGTATTGAATAGGGCACTTTTTATCTTTTCAAGCCATTTGTACATGAACTTTCTGTGTTGTTTTCTTATGACATCCTTTGGATGATGATAGTGATGAGTCACTTATTTATCTAGCACTTTACATGTTATTGCTTATATGGATTAGCTACCCAACTATTGTATCAGCTCTCCTTATATTGAAGAGTATGATGCGGATGTAGTCCTCACTTTGAAGTCTTCTATGTACTTGAACATGAAGCTGTAGAGAGCAGTATGGATAAGCACCCCTGTATGAGCCTTATTGTAGCAGATATTGCAGCCACTCATGCTAATGTATTCCTTGAACACATCACATGCTGATGATGTAAATGTTTCCTTTGATTTCAATGAAATAGCAAGGAACTCATATTTTTCCTAGAAAAAAAGATATTACCTATTTTTTACATGGATAATTTTTTTTTCTAAATTTTTCTGTCTATAAGTTTTACAAAAACATTACCACCTAGTTACTCTTATCTTATAAAATTATTAAGTCCAAACCAAAAAAACATATAATAATTATACCTAAAATATCATTCAACACAATAATAAAAAATAATTACATAAAATTTAAAGATACAAAATATTTGTAATTTAACATTATCTCTATCACCATACAATATAAATGATATTTATTTATTTTAAATATAAAATTCATAAAAATAAAAATACATAATAAAAGCCAAATTCTACACGAATACACTCCACGTAAATAATATTATTAGATTTTAAATCTCTTTTTAATAGGAATAAGTAAAATGGAAGATGACAAGTAATTGATGTTCTCATTTATAAGTAAAGTGTAAGATGACACGTACTTGATGATCTCATTTATAATTAATTTCATGCATCTAAAGAAGAGGAGCCAATCTATATTATAAAATAATAAAACAAGTTTATAAAATTAAATAAAATATATATATAATAAAAAACTACCTTGATATCCAAGATTTTAATATAAATATTTTTTATTATTTTAATTAAAAATTTTATATATATTCAAAAAGTTTGAAAGCTACCTATACACTCCAGATAAATAATATTATTAGATTGTAGATCATTTTTTAGTAGCAATAAGTAAAATGGAAGTACTTGAATCTCATTTATAAGTAAAGTGGAAAATGACAAGTACTTTATGATCTCATTTATAATTAGATCCATGCATCTAAAGAAGAGGAGCCATGATAAATTATATTGAAAAAAAGTGATGCCATGATAAATTTTTAATTTGAATAATTTTTACGTGATAACTATAATTTATATTATAAAATAATAAAACAAGTTTATAAAATTAAATAAAATATATATGTAATAAAAAATTATTTTGATATCTAAAATTTTAATATAAATATTTTTTATTATTTTAATTTAAAACTAAATTTATTTATACAAAAAATTTGAAAACGACTTGTTTAAAACATATCCAAAAATTAAATTATTCATAGGACCTCTCAAAATTACCTCTGTAAACATTAACATCCTTATCTTCAAGTTCCTTCTTTTTTTAACTTAAATATGCTACTACAAAATATCTTGAATGTGCTCACTAATGAAATCGATTTGGAGTAGTGATTAATATTAAAATTGATAACTAAAGTATGATAAATATTTTCATCTTTAATCTTTTAATGTCTTTAAAATATTTTCATCTTTAGTTTTTTTTAATGCCTTTAAAATTAACAAAGAATAAAATTGATAACTAAAATATAATAAATCTTTAACCTTTTTAATGCCTTTAAAATTAACTACTTCATGTCAATCTTTCAACTGATTTTAATTGCTCGTATATGAAATTTAAGTACTTGCATCTTTGAACTGATTTTAGTTGAAGCCGGAAGAACTGCTCCCCAATTCCTTTACGTCATTGGACATGGGCGAATTATGGCAGGAAACAGCTCCCCACACTGCCACAATAGGGCATGGCTCGAGATAGGACTATCCCAAATGCTTATTAACTACTTCATGCCAATCTTTCAACTCATTTTAATGGAGTAAACTAGTGAACTGACCATTTGCACCGATCGGACGACCTGGCTTGCATGAGCAGTCACGTCTAATGTTTCCGGTCGTCTGATCGATGCAAATGGTCGGGCAAATAGGTCCCGGCCATTTTAATTGCTCGTATATGAAATTTAAATACTTGTATCTTTGAACTGATTTTAATTGAATTGCAAGTATCTTAAATTTAAATATTCGTGGAAATAAAAAAGTAATGAAATATAAAATGAAATGATATTTTTGAACCCTAATATTTACTCGGGGATTGAAATCATAATCAATTCCCATCAATAGCTAGTCTCAAACACATCACAATAAGTGTTTTTTTCTTCACGCCATTTGATGTTTATGCAGGGTGAGCAGTCGCAAGAGAAAAACCTTGCAACACTGTAGATTGGGGTATTTTGTCCTCCATGTAAAACCAACAGATCAAACTGCAATTGGTTTACCCTAGGTAAAGTGCAGCTATGTTAATTTCATCTTTGATTCGGTAAATTCCAACCTCAATCTGCATTCTATTGTTGTGGCATATAATTATATATTCTTTATCTATTTAGTTTATCCAGTTGTGTTATAGAGGTCGTGTTTTGTAAGGAATGTAGTTATTGTTTATTGAATTGGCTGTTAATTGTGGAGATCTGAGCTGTGCTAAGGGAAAATATCATTAATTTTTGGGCATAAATTAGTTTTTTGGGCATCAGTTTGGGGGTTTGTAGGGTTTAATGATGGAGCCGTTGGAAAACGAATTGCGGTGCAAGAGGTCGGATGGGAATTAGTGGAAGTGTTTCGCCCCGGTCATGGAGGGAAAGACCTTATACGAAAGAGATATTCTACAAGACAAGAAAAGGGTTGATAATGCTTTTGCTGTTAAGAACCCTAGCAAACCTAACCTTGTTGGAAAATGTAATTATTCGTAGATCCGTACCTGACTTTCAGCTAACTTTGTACTGTACCAGTCAAGATCTTGTTGGTCAGTCAAGAGGGAAGAGTCCATAATTGGGCAATGTAAACCAGCCGAATTTATTTCTAAAGTTAAGCTGTTAGTTAAGTTGTTAGGTAGATAGTTATTACAGTGTTTAATGGTGAGTCAGTCGACCCATGTAGAAGCAATCTTTAGGTTGCCTATAAATGGAATAAGCAAATTGTAAATTAGGTTAGAGACACAATAGAGAGACAGAGAAACTCAGGGTGAGAAAGAAAAGCTGGAGCTCAAGCTTCTTTGTAAGTGATTTATTGGAAGAGCTGAAGGTCTGTAAAAGGATCAGTCAATGAGCCGACAAGTCTGGGACTTGGACCCACTAGACTGACAAGTTTGTAATACTTTGTTATTTCCGCATAAGTTATATATATGAAATAGTTTATGGTTGCATGTGTTTATTTGGCCGCACAATATTTCTAGATTTACTTATGTAAATGTTTTTTACCATTACAGTTGAGTGAAAGAGCAAGAACCCATAAATTTCTCACTGCGTGAAAGTTCCAGGGTTTTAGTTGACTCAAGTATTCCTACATATTTGGGTATATGTTTTATAAGTTATTTGGATTTGTTAATGTGTCCATTTTTACTTCATCTTACTCATAGGTGAAAAGCATTTGTAATTTCTTAAGTCTCTTAGACTAAGAAACGTACTTTGTAGATTTCGACCAAAGTGAACCAAACATACTCTGTAGATTTTGACCAAAGTGAACCAACGAGGTCGGTTGCCGATTAAGGTTATCTGACTCGAGTGGTCTACTGACATGAGCTGACTTGAGAAGTCGAAAAAGTCAGCCGACTTAGAAGTGAAAAGTGGTCAACATAAAATCAGTTGGTAGAACCGACAAGTAAGTCGAAGTAAATCAGTCGGAAAGTCCGACCAAAGTTGATAGACTTGTCTGGTCGGGAGATAGACAAGTTTCACCCAACAAGTGAAAAAGAAAAAAAGGTTGACGTGAAAAGTAAAAATTAAATTTTAATATTGACTGAGTTGTAAACTCAAGTTTAGTCAGCTTGGTTTTGGCTAACTGGTATCAGAGCAAGGTTTATATCAGAGCAAGATTTAGGAAAAAAATCTTGTCTTAAAAGGTGGAAATTTAATTTTCTAAAAAATGTTAATTAAAAAATTAAAATGGCTTCCACTTTTGGTTCATTGCAAACTCCAATATTTACAGGAAAGAATTATGAATATTGGTATTTAACAATAAAGGCTTTATTCAGAGGTCAAGATGTCTGGGAGATAGTCCAACATGGTTATGCAGAACCAGTAGACATGACAGCATATAACAATCTCACACAGGCTAAGAAAAATGTGTTGAGAGAAGAGAGGAATAAAGATGGAAAATATCTGTTCTACATACATCAAGCTATGAATGAGAGCATACTCCCAATAATAGCAGCAAAAACTAATGCTAATCAAGCATGGGATACATTGGAGACTGCCTATCAAGGTTTGGATAAGGTAAAGACATCCAAGTTGCAGATTCTGAGAAGAGATTTTGAATCTTTGTCCATGAAAGATTCAGAGAATGTAGACACATTCTACACCAGAGTTGCTGGGTTGACAAACCAACTGAAATCTCATGGAGAAGCCATAGAAGACCAAAGGGTTGTTGAAAAAATTCTCAGAAGTCTTCCCCCAATATTTGAAAACTTGGTTGTGACCTTAGAGGAACATACGGACATGACGACATTTACCATTGATGAGTTGCAAGATTCACTCATCAATCATGAACACAGACTCAGCAGAACATAGATATCATTGGAAGGTGCATTCGCAGCATAGTCATCCATAATCCGTGGTAGAGGCAGGGGGGGAAACAACTTTAGAGGTAGAGGAAGAAGTTCTTCAAGAGGAGGACGAGGCAAAAGTCCTGCAAATGTCGGTGGTAGAGGAGATAATCAGAACCCAAGTCAGCCAAGTGGCCAGGGGTTTGATAAATCAAAAATTCAATGTCATTACTATAATAAATTTGGTCATTATGAATATGAATGTAGGAAGAAGCAATATGACCAAGGAAGGCAAAGCCCAAGTCAGTCGACAAGTGCAATGTTAATGGCATCGACATCTCCACTCGAATGCCATGTTGTTCAAGAAACTCCACATGACATATGTTACTTAGATTCAAGCTGCAGCAACCACATGACTGGTAATTTAAATTTGTTTTCCAGTCTAGACAATTCAGTTAAAAATAATGTTACACTTGGAAACAATGTCCAAGTTACTGTCTTAGGAAAAGGCACTGTTTATATTCTAACCAAACAGGGGGAGAGTAAATACATCCCTAATGTCTATCATGTCGAAGGTCTGAAACATAATTTGTTAAGCATTGGACACTTGATACAAAAAGGCTATAGAATCTACATGGAAGATGATCACTGTGTGATCATAGACAAGCGTCCAAGTGACCAACTGATAGAAAAAGTGCCAATGACAAGCAACCGCTTGTTTCCATTGAGGATAGTTCTTGACATGAAAGGGAAGGAAAACACAGGAGCTGCATTCAAGGCAGAAAGTGAAGAAATAGTCAAGCTCCTCGACAAGAGAGAAAATTGTAGCGCTAATTTGCAAGCTGCATTTCAGACAGAAGTTTAGGATGAATCCTGGTTGTGGCATTTCAGATTTGGACATCTGAATTTTGGTGGGCTGAAGCTACTGCACACAAAGAATATGGTGAAAGGATTTCCATTGAAAGGCAAAATAAAGAGGGTTTGTGAAGGATGCATTTTTGGCAAGTAGCATAGCGAGACTTTTCCAGTCGAAAAGTCCTATAGAGCACGCACACCACTTGAAATTGTGCACTCTGATATTTGTGGTCCAATGCAGACATCATCCATTGGTGGCTGCAAATATTTTCTAACTTTTATTGATGACTAATCAAGAAAAACATGGGTATATTTCTTGAAAAAAAATATGATGCATTTAGTTATTTTCAGTAGTTCAAGACACTCATGGAGAACCAGAGTGGACATCGCATCAAGAACTTAAGGACCGATAGAGGAGGTGAATATGTTTCAAATGAATTTCTAAATTTTTGCAAGACCCATGGAATACAGAAACAATTCACTGCACGGTATACACCTCAGTAGAATGGTATCGCCGAAAGAAAGAATAGAACCATCATGGAGATGGCTCACAGCATGTTGGCAGCCAAGCATTTTCCAAATGAGTATTGGGGTGAAGCAGTCGCAACTGTCATATACATTATGAAATGTTGTCTGACAAAGAGTGTGAAGAACGAAGTTCCCCAAGAAGCATGGATAGGTATGAATCATAGTGTTTCACATTTAAAATTTTTTGATTGTGTTGCATATGCTCATATTCCAAATGAGCTGAGAAGAAAGCTAGACAAGAAGGGGCAGAAATGTATTTTTGTCGGCTATTCTGAAGACACAAAAGAATACAAGCTGTATGATCATCTTGCAAGGAAAGTGATAATCATTCGAGATGTTCAATTTGTCGAGAATGAATCGTGGGATGGAACCGTCGACATAAATGTCAATATTGTGTCGAATGTCGACAATGATGATATGGAAGAGGAAGTGGTCCAAACACCACATGTAAGTCAACTGGTCACAGCACCGTCGACTCCCATGACACCAAGACATCGTTCAACACAAGGACCATCGACACAAGTATCAGCTCAAGCTACACCAAGAGGACAGCAGACTCCATCAAGCATTTCGTCTAGGTCGACATCGACATAACTAGTGAAGACAAGAAGTCTGTGGGAGATATATGAAGTTGGTACACCTTATTCACTCTCTCTCTTTGCATTATTTTCCCCTATATATGATCCACTAACATTTGAAGAATTTGTTGAAGAAGAAGTATGGGCACAAGCCATGGATGAGGAAATATAATGCATTGAAAAGAACCAGACATGGGAACTGGTTGATGTAGCAAAATACAAAGATGTAATCAGTGTCAAATGGATTTACAAGACAAAGCAAGATGCCGATGGGAATGTGCAAAATCACAAAGCAAGAATGGTAGCAAGAGGGTTCACAAAGCAACCCGGCATCGACTTCAATGAAATGTTTGCACCTGTTGCACGCATGGATACAGTCAGAATAGTTTTGGACATTGTTACACAAAACAAATGGCATGTTCATCAAATGGATGTCAAGTCAGCATTTTTAAATGGCTATATAGAAGAGGAAGTATATGTGGAACAACCACAAGGGTATGAAGTTCCAGGTCAAGAATGTAAAGTGTACAGGATGAAAAAGGCACTCTATGGTTTGAAGCAAGCTCCTAGAGTTTGTTATAGTCGGATTGATTCCTATCTAACTAAAAAATGGATTTCACGGAAGTGAAAGTGAACCGACTTTGTACACCAAAGTCGATGAGTAAGTGTTGCTGTCACAACTATTCTCCCCAAATTGCTGAAATTTTGGGCCCCTCCTTATCTTTTAGAGTTGATTTGATTTCGTTTGGTCTTGCTTTAACTTTGGTTGATTCTAAAGATTAAATTGTGGCTTGTTTTCAGAGGTTGTTTGTATTAAGATTTTGTTGTGGGTCGCGGAATTGAATTTGGACTGTTAGCCAGTGACTCGTCAGACCAGTTGCTCTTTGAACAAACCGCTTGCTGATTTTGAGTTTTCAAACACTAAGTTTTCTTGTGATCGGGCATCATTTTCTGTTGGATCAGAAGCTATAATCATTTTCCCTTCCGCCGTTGCGGCTGCCAAAGCAGTTTGGCGTCCGAGGTGTAAAGGGTTCCGGCTTCTGATTGGGAATTTTTCCCACCAAAGGTCATGCCTCTTAGTTTTTTTCCCTCCGTAGTTGCGGATCCTGATGTCCAAACCTTTCCAACTTCTGATTAAGATTTTCCTGCCCGTGTCGAGTGTCTTCGGCCTTCTCTTTTCCACCGTTGCGGCTGGGAAAGTCATTTAGCCTCCAAAGCGTAAAGCCGTCTGACTTCCGATTAAAGCATCTCCCCCCCGCGTGTGGTGTCACTTTAACCCTTTTCTTTTTCCACCATTGCGGCTAGGAAAGCCTTCTCCCGTCCAGTAGAAAAACCTTTCGACTGTCGATTTAAGAACTTTCCCGCCCAAGGCTTGATTAAAGCTCTTTCTAGATCAGGGAATGCACCTGGCCATTTTCTTATGGATCTGCCGTTTCAGGTGGTTAATTTTAATGTTTAAAAATGCCATTCCGACAAATGATACCAGTAATTGATTGCAGGTAGACTTGGATGGACGGTTGAGGCGACCGTGGTGAGAAGGCGTAGCTTAATCGAGTCAAATCCGGTAGGGTCACAAGGAAGACAAAGAGAAGGACAAAATCGAAATCAACAAAACGCAGATCGGAAGGGTCCAGCCGTTACTCAACTTCTCCTAAACATACGCAGAAAAGATAAAGAAGAGGAATCTGAAACATTGGAGGGACTAAAAGGTCACGCATTGGGGGCATCCCAAACGATTTTGCTGTGTAGTTTAAATACTGTAGAGATAGAACTTAGAAGGGGCTTTTTTCCCTGGAAAAGCTTGTAAACGTTCGCTTGTAAGAGGAACTATTTCGTTTTACAAAGAGAAACTACAATTGTGCCTGTTGGAGAAAGTGCGATATGGGATGCATCAAATGTAATTAGATGAGCAATGTTGAAGGGGAACTATTTTGTTTTCAGCTGTGTCTTAGTAACTGTGAGATTGTTCTAATTTCTTGAACCTATGTTCTTGTTGAATGTTCTTCAGTACATTTTATGATGTTTTCCACTGTGAGTAATGGAAGCTGTTCATAAGCAATTGGCTATTTGGTTGCCCAAATATCTATAGCTGTTCATGTGTCTTGAAATAAGTGTCAACTATTTGTAAATTTTCATTATGCATGCACCAAATGTATTACTCACCAATGAATGATAACCTCGCTCCCTAGGGATAGATTAGATAGTTACTTTATTTTCTTGTTGTATTTGATGTAGATGCTTGTGAGTGTTAAGACAAGAGGTAAGAACCTGCGGATCAAATTGTGACTGCTCTTTGCATCTTAATCACCCTGCATTTAGTTAGGCACGTGCATTTCATACATTAAAGTCAAAAAATACAAAACTCGGTGGACCGGGCCGCAACCGGTAAAACCCTTTGTTTTGTTACTTGACCTATGGTAGCCGGACCGCAAAACGGACGGATTCCCTACACCAAATAGTCAATGGGATAGGTGCGAACGTTGATTGGGGAGAATCCCTTACTTGTTGTTGCCTGCGAATTTCCAGGCCTCAACAAGTTTTGGCGCTAGAAGGAGGGCCGCCAGTGCATGGCTGGCCGAGGAAGCCCGTTTTCCCGAGATTATTCCACCGGTTACAATTCTGAAAGTAGTGGACCACATAATCCAATTCCGGAAGAAGGGAATAGAGAACATCTATATTCTGTTGGCAACGAATTTGTAAATGACCTCAGAAGACATACCAGGGCATATGTAAAGAAGATTGGAGGATTTCCAATTATCCCTGAATTGCCCAGAAGAGAGTATAAAAAGAAAGACCATCCTATAGTAGAAGATTCAGTGCTGGTTGGAGACTGGGAAGAACTTGTAGAAACTGCCTTACAAGAAGTTGTCCTACCTTTGAACCAAGAAGGCCCAGGTACCCCATACAGTTCTCCTGCTCACACCCTTGTTGGCTCACCTCCTCACTCTCCACCCCTACTTATGGCAGGCGTTAATGCAAATCATCCTCCTCCTAATCCACTAAATCCACCACCTGCATGGAGAGCCAGATCACCTCTAAACCTGAACCTTCCTTTAGATGACCTACCCCAAGCCTTTGAAAAGTTGTTGCCTAAATTCGATCCAAATGAGAAGATATTAGTGGATGATCATCTGTAGAGTTTTTACTTGGAAATAGAAGGATTGAGGGATGGGGAGCATGAAGATGTAGTGTGCAGAATATTCCCGCATACCCTCAAAGGAGCTGCTGCATCATGGTATTTTGGGTTGCCTACTAATTCTATCCCTAATTGGGATACTTTCAAGATAATTTTCAGAAGCAAGTATGCCATTCAAAAGACTCACGCAGCCCTCATGAAAGGACTATGCGCCTTGAAGAAAGAGAGAAAGGAGAAGGCGCACAGTTTCACCCAGAGATTTGCAGCATATCTTAAGAATTTCTCTGACACAGACAAGCCTTCAGACAAGGTCTTGATCGAATATTATACATTAGCTTTGGGCCCTGATCTAGCCATGTTTGCAAAAGGTAGGGCCAATCCTACGTTGGCAGAAACTTATGAAGATGCAGAAGTAGTGGAGGCAGAAAGAGAAAGTGTTGAAGATTATCCCGAACAGTCAGGAGAGAAAGGAGAGGGAAGGAAAGCCTTATTGTTTGCCAAGCCTAAAGAGGAGAAATCACCAGACTATGAAAATATGGCAAAAATGATGTAGAAGCTATCTAATAAAATCATAGACTTGGAGAAAGAAAAAGAAGCACAAAAGTTCTACAGGACATATTATAAGAAAAGGGAGGATAACAATCAGTCCCAACCTCCTCCTCACAATACTGCATCGATGAATTTGACAGATATAGGGATGGAAAATTTTTGCACCTTTCATCAACAATCTCATTCCGAAAAGAATTGTCCGCAATGGATAAATTCAATGACATTGGTTATGAATCAGATGTTGGATTTGAGATTAACAGAAGAAGACGATGATGAAAGGAAAGAGAGTGCTGCTTCTACTTCTACTAAAGAATAGGAAGAGGAGACCATGGCATTTTGGAATACTGTTTCCTTATTCGATGCAGAAGAGGAAAAGACTCAGGGGCACAAGGACGTCATGGAAGCCAACGTGACAACAAGGAGCCAGGGGACGGTTAAGGATGACAGTCTTTTACTCCCAAAGATCAAGAGGTTGCAGAGAAATATTAAGAATAAATTTCAAGATAAATCCTTGGCTGATAAGATTCCAGAGTTCACTATTACCAGCCAAGATCCTAAGCAGAACAAAATGTTGCCCAAGCCAAATGAAGAAAAGGTGAATGCTGATAAATCTCATCCCATTAAACAACAGATGGAATATGACATCGTGGAAGATTTAAAGAAGATAAAGGCAAATGTTCCACTATTTGAAATGTGCAAAGTACCACAGCAAAAACAAAAGATGTTGAAAGCACTCAAAGCACCGGATGAAGAGCTGCCCATTGACAATTAGCCTAAAGAGGAAGAAGAAATTAGGGAAACCAGCATTGGAGGTAAGTCTAAATGTAAACATCCACCTTTCCTCCTTACGTTTGAAATCTTAAATCACAATGTACATAATTTCCTGGTAGACTCAGGGGCATCGGTCAATGTTATGCCAATATCAGTATGTAAAATGATAAATGGACAGCCTAAGCCTTCCATGTGGAGAGTTGTCCAGTTGGAGAGGACAGATGTAAAAGTACTGGGTGAGATGGAGGATGTCCTGATCCGCCTGTCATCGAATGATAAAGTGTGTCAAGTCGTTAATATCATGGTGGTAGACATGCTAGACGCTTATGGGCTTGTTTTGAGCAGAGATTGGTCAGCAAAGCTGAATGGATATTTCGCTTCTGATTGGTCACATTTGTGGTTGCCCTATAAGGGAAGTACAAACTAGATTAAGATCTTAAGGGAACCTTACATGAAATATAATGTTACTAAGCTTGAAGAAAAGAATGAACCATTGGATTCTGTCTTGGGAAACTATTTTATTGAATTAGAACCTGGAAATTACCAAGTAGAAGAAGCCAGCAACACTTCAGACAGCCAGCCTGATCTCCTTCGATTTTCGCAAGCTGATGAAATTGATTGTAAAATAGTAGATTTAGCTGTAGGAATAGATTCTCTTTCAGTAGTTAGTGATTTTTGGACTTTATTTTTTGATGGCTCTAAGACTTTAGAAGGATCAGGGGTTGGCTGTGTCCTGATTGATCCTCAAAAGAATAAACACTTTCTTGCATGTAGATTAGAATTTGAATGTACAAACAATACAGCTGAGTATGAGGCACTGGTGCAGGGCTTAAAGAAAGCAATAGAATTAAAGGTAAGTAATTTAAAAGTCTTTGGAGATTCAGAAATAGTTGTAAAACAAATCAGAAATCAAATACATTCTGTTTCTCCTCACTTGAAGGCTTACCAAAATGAGGTATGGGACTTGCTTAAATGTTTTAATGCATTCAATATTATTTCAATTCCAAGGCTAAAAAACGCAGCAGCTGACTTGTTAGCAAATTCGGCTGCTAGGCTTGTACCCACCAATAATCGATGTACTGTTGAATTGCTTTTCAGGCCTTCAGTACCTTATATGATCACCAATTTGCGAGTGTTCGATGATGACCAACAAATCATAGGATGTTTAACGAATGACGAAGTATTCAAAGGAGCAATTATAGATGATGAAGAACATCAAGCCAAGATGAAGTATGACAATTTCATCCCTAAAGGAGTCAGAACATTAGAAAGGATGTTCGATTTAAATGAAAAGTTCAGAAGACCAGCTAACGTGAAAACCCACAGCTATTCTCTACAGTTCAAGCTGATAAATTTAGGGACAGAGACGAATCCTAAGTTTGTGAATCTCGGCAAATGTTGTTCACCAACAGAAAGAGATAAGTTCGTCAGTCTGTTTAAACAATATAAGGATGTATTCGCCTGGATGTACGATTTGAAAACATATGATACAAACATCATCAAACACGTTTTTCCCATCAAGGTCGGCATCAAGCCGTATCAGCAGCCTTTAAGAAAAATGGATCCAAAGTTGGAACCACTGATTCAGAGTGAAGTCAAAAAATTATTGGATGCTAGAATCATCTTTAAGGTTAGGCACTCCGAATGGGTATCAAATCTGGTACCAGTGAGAAAAAAATATGGGGAAATCAGACTCTGGTTAGATTTCAGGAATTTAAACCGTGCTTCTGATAAATATAACTATCCGGTGCCACCCATGGAGCAATTGCTACAAATGGTCTCAGGTTTTGAACTCTTTTCCTTATTAGACGGTTTCTCTGGATACAATCAAGTATTGGTAGCCGAAGAAGACATATTAAAGACAACGTTCAGAACAAAATGGGGAACCTTTGCCTACAGAAGGATGCCCTTTGGACTTATAAATGCTGGAGCAACTTTTCAAAGGGCTATGGACATTGCTTTCCGAGGATTGATTGGCTACAGCGCTGTAGTGTACCTTGACAATATTACAATATTATCGAAGAAAAGAGAAGAGCACGCATTTCACCTAAGATAGATTTTTGAACGTTGTCAGAAGTATGGAATCTCGCTAAATCCTAAGAAATGTGTGTTCGCTATCATGGAGGGAAAGTTGTTGGGCCACATAGTGTCAAAGCAAGGAATTTCCAATGATCCAGAAAGGATTAAGGCTATTGAACAAATCCCCTTGCCACACAATAAGAAAGGGATGCAATCATTCATGGGAACCATAAATTTTGTGCGAAGATTTGTGTCTGATTTCGCTCAGACTTTCAAACCACTGCAGCAGATGGTGAAGCAAAATGCACAATTCAAGTGGACTGATATTGAAAAGAATGCCTTTATCAAAATCAAAACTGATGTTGCACACGCACCCTCCCTGAAAATCCCAGACTTTGATAAAGACTTTATACTATATACCTTTGCATCTGATGATTCGATAGCAGCTGTGCTCACGCAAAAGGAAGATGGGGGGGATGAGTTCCCAATATCCTTCATGAGCACTGGTCTACAAGGGGCTGAATTAAATTACCCGGCCATTGATAAACAGGCATACATAGTATTCAAAGCGGTGAAGCAATTCAGGCCTTATATCCTGAAGAGTCGAACCAAGGTCATCGTCCCTTATCTAGCTGTAAGGTCCCTTCTTATACATAAGGAGTTAGGGGAAAGAAGGGGCAACTGGGTAACTGCTCTTCAAGAATACGACCTTGAGTTCAAGCCGGCCTCCATAGTTAAAGGTCAAGGATTGTGCAAATTAATGACTAAAAATAAAGAAAATGAAGAACAAAATTGGGAAGATGAAGCCAAGTTACATTTAACAGATGTCTGTCCCTTGTTTACAGCTCCTGAGTCTTGGTATAAAGACCTTGTACATTACCTACAGTCAGGACTGTTGCCAGAACATTGGAACTCCAAGCAAAGAAAGGAGCTGCATCTGAAATCAGCTTCCTATCAAATCGTTGAAGGCGTATTATTCAGGAAAAACTATGACGGAGTTCTTCTGAGATGCTTGGAGAAAGAAGATGCTAAGAAAGTAATGTCTAAATTGCACAACGGTCCAGCTAGGGGACATTATTCAGGAGATACTATAGCCCACAAGATCCTCAGATCTGGTTACGATTGGCCTACACTCTTCAAAGATGCACACGCACACGTCAGAAAGTGTGATATTTGCCAAAGATGCAGTGGGAGACAACCTAGAGCAACAACACCCCTAGAGCCTGTGATGATCACAGAGCCTTTTGAGCAGTGGGGTTTGGATATCATTGGAGAAATAAAGCCAAATTCATCCCTTCAACACAAATACATTTTGACCGCAACTGATTATTTCACTCACTGGGTTGAAGCAGTTTCACTGCGCAAGATAAATCAAGATGAAGTCATCAGCTTCTTATAGGACCACATACTGACCAGGTTTGGAGTTCCAGTTTCGTTAGTTTTTTATAATGCCACGTACTTTTCTTCAATTAAATTTACTGGTTTTTTCTCATGATAACGGGATAAAATTGCATTATTCTGCCAATTACTATCCACAAGGAAATGGCCTGGCTGAATCCACAAATAAAAATCTGATTAGAATTCTAAAGAAGACTGTAATAGAAAACTAGAGGAGTTGGCACTCAGCCTTACCAAATGCCCTTTGGGCTGACAGAGTCACACCCAAGTCTGCGATAGGAGTGTCACCCTATACCCTTGTGTACGGTAAAGAAGCCATTCTCCCTCCCAATATCATGCTACCGTCTTCTATTCTAGCTCAAGAGTCTAGTGGGTCAGAGAATGAGGTTTTACAGATGAGGATATGCAATCTTCTGAAAGCCGAAGAGGCTAGATCTACAGCCAGAGAACGCTTTAAGCATCAGCAGGAGATAATAAAGAGATGGTTTGACAAGCATAAAGATGGGACAAAGGACTTTGAGGTGGGAGACCTAGTCCTCAAATGGGATCACCCCCATGATGAGAAAGGGAAGCATACTAAATTCCAGTAGTTGTGGGTTGGCCCTTTTCAGGTCACGGCAAAGCTCGGTCCTTCTACTTATAAGCTACGAGATTTACAGGGTTGGGAAGAGAACTTGTCGGTGAATGGTTTGGTTCTCAAGCCTTATTTTTCTTGAGTTTCCTTTGAGCTCTTCTGTCTTGTATATAAATAATCTGTTGGCTGTATTTTGAGTCATGTTTTCAGTTTGTTTTAGTTTAAGTTTATTGATTTCAATAAAGGGAATGAACTCGTGGTTGTATGGGGGCATCAAAATCTTTGGGAATGATAAACATGTTTGAGTAGCAGACTGTGTGTTGTTGTTTGAACTTCTTCCAGTTTAGCAGTTTTCTCGAATAAATGATGTGTGCATTGAAGTCCTACCTAACCCCTGTGAAATAAACCAGCTTCGAAGAGTCTGGAATACTATGTTGAGGCTCCATCCACTTCACCCTTGAAGACCCATGGAAAGGAGCAAGGTGAACAGTATATTAAATATAAATGATCCCATGCCAAGAAATGAATGTTAAAAGGAAAATAAGAGTCAAAACTCCTCTGAAAGCATCATACACGAAAGTAAGTTCTAAACCATAAGTACTAAATTGCCGAAAGATCCTCTCCGTCCATGAGCTGAAACATACGGTACACCACTCACACTAAAGGGCACTATGGGATAGAGGATCCTGAATTAAAATTCAGTAGGAAAGGCATGCAGGAGGACTCACATGAAAAAGGACAAAAGTCCAAGAGCACAAAAAAGTGCCAAAGTGGCATGGGAATGCGGAACACGTGAATATTCCTGTTTACCCTCTGCTACAATCTTGGAGTGTCCGATGCTGTCAGCTACCTGAAGACAAAATTAATAATGAAACTCATCTTCTGGCCTCAACAGAGTTATCTAGACTTGAAAAATCTTGGTTTCCACTTCCCCAAATTGGACTGTCATCAATGATTAAAGGTACACACTTCTGTCATTCGAGGAATCCATATGGCTGGAAGAATTCAATAGATGCATTTGTTGTGAAGCAGTCTGCCACTCAAAGAATAATCGCCCATAGATCTAGGTTCACCAGGTAATCACCAATTGTTGTTGTCGCAACTGTTCTACCCAAATTGCTGAAATTTTGGGCCCCTCCTTATCTTTTAGAGTTGTTTTGATTTCGTTTGGTCTTGCTTTAAATTTGGTTGATTCTAAAGATTAAATTGCGGCTTGTTTTCAAAGTTCGTTTGTATTAAGATTTTGTTGTGGGTCGCAGAATTGAATTTGGACTGCTAGCCAATGACTCGTCAGACCAGTTGCTCTTTGAACAAACCGCTTGCTGATTTTGAGTTTTCAAACACTAAGTTTTCTTGTGATCGGGCATCATTTTCTGTTGGATCGGAAGCTATAATCGTTTTCCCTTCCGCCGTTGCGACTGCCAAAGTAGTTTGGCGTCCGAAGTGTAAAGGGTTACGGCTTCTGATTGGGAATTTTTCCCACCAAAGGTCGCGCCTCTTAGTTTTTTTTCCCTCCGCCGTTGCGGCTGAGGAAGTCGTTTGGCTTCCGATGTCCAAACCTTTCCAACTTCCGATTAAGATTTTCCTGCCCATGTCGAGTGTCTTCGGCCTTCTCTTTTCCACCGTTGCGGCTGGGAAAGTCATTTAGCCTCTGAAGCGTAAAGCCGTACAAATTCCGATTAAAGCATCTCCCACCCACGTGTGGTGTCACTTTAACCCTTGTCTTTTTCTGCCATTGCAGCTAAGAAATCCTTCTCCCATCCGATAGCAAAACCTTTCGACTGTCGATTTAAGAAATTTCTTGCCCAAGGCTTAATTAAAGCTCTTTCCAGATCAGGGAATGCACCTGGACATTTTCTTGTGGATCTGTCGTTTCAGGTGGTTAATTTTAATGTTTAAAAACTCCATTCTGACAAATGATGCGAGTAATTGATTGCAGGTAGAATTGGATGGACGGTTGAGGCGACCGCGGTGAGAAGGCGTAGCTTGATTGAGTCAAATCCGACAGGGTTGCAAGGAAGACAAAGAGAAGGACAAAATCGAAAGCAACAAAATGCAGATCGGAAGGGTCCAGCCGTTACTGAACTTCTCCTAAACATACACAGAAAAGATAAAGAAGAGGAATCTGAAACGTTGGCAGAACTGAAAAAGTCACGCGTTGGGGGCATCCCAAACGTTTTTGCTGTGTATTTTAAATACTGTAGAGATAGAACTTAGAAGGGGATTTTTTCCCTGGAAAAACTTGTAAACGTTTACTTGTAAGAGGAACTATTTCATTTTACAAAGAGAAACTGCAATTTTTCCTGTTGGAGAAAGTGCGATATGGGATGCATCAAATGTGATTAGATGAGCAATGTTGAAGGGGAACTATTTCATTTTTAGTTGTGTCTTATTAACTGTGAGATTGTTCTAATTTCTTGAACCTATGTTCTTGTTGAATGTTCTTCAGTACATTTTATGATGTTTTCCACTGTGAGTAATGGAAGCTGTTCATAAGCAATTGGCTATCTGGTTTCCCAAATATCTATAGCTGTTCATGTGTCTTGAAATAAGTGTCAGCTATCTGTAAATTTTCATTATGCATGCACCAAATGTATTACTCACCAATGAATGATAACCTCGCTCCCTAGGGATAGATTAGATAGTTAGTTTATTTTCTTGTTGTATTTGATTTAGATGCTTGTGAGTGTTAAAACGAGAGGTAAGAACCTACGCATCACATTGTGACTGCTCTTTGCATCTTAATCACCCTGCATTTAGTTAGGCACATGCATTTCATACATTAAAGTCAAAAAATACAAAACTCGGTGGACCGGGCAGCAACCGGTAAAACCCTTTGTTTTGTTACTTGACCTATGGTAGCCGGACCGCAAACCGGACGGATTCCCTACACCAAACAGTCAACGGGCTAGTTGGGAACGTTGATTGGGGAGAATCCCTTACTTGTTGTTGCTTGTGAATTTCCAGGCATCAACAGTAAGGTAAGATGTTGATTGTCTGTTTGTATGTAGATGATTTAATATTTATTGGTGATTATAGCATAGAATATTTTAAAACAGTCATGGAAAGTGAATTTGAAATAACTGATTTGGGTCTTATGAAGTTTTTTCTTGGCATTGAAGTTAAGCAGTCTAAAAGTGGTATTTTTATATCATAGTCTAAGTATTCAAGTGGAGTTTTAAAAGGATTTAACATGTCTAATTACAAGACAGCCCCAACACCAGTAATAACAGGTTTAAAATTGAGCAAGGATGATGAAGGATCCACTGCAGATCCTATGCTGTTCAAAAGGCTTGTTGGAAGACTTATGTATTTGACAGTGACAAGACCAAACATTATGTATGGAGTAAGTCTAATTTCAAGGTTCATGGAGTCACCAAAAGACTCACATTGGCAAGCAGGTAAAAGAATTCTCAGGTATGTAAGTGGCACAAAAGACCTTAGTATTATGTATTCAACCTCAGAAAATTTTAAACTCATTGGTTACAATGACAGTGACAATGGAGGAAGCATAGATGACAGGAAAAGCACATCTGGGTACACATTTCATTTTGGTACAGGTGTTGTTTCATGGGCTTCAAAGAAACATCCCGTTGTAAATTTGTCTTCAGCTGAAGCAGATTATGTTGTAGCGACAAGTGCTACATGTCAAGCTGTCTAGATGAGAACAGTCTTAAAAGACTTGTCACAAAACCATCAAGAACCGACAACAATCTTCTGCAACAACAATTCATCCATAGCATTATCAAAGAATCATGTGTTTCACAAGAGAACCAAGCACATCGACACAAGGTTTCATTTTATAAGAGAGTTGGTGAACGACAAGGAAAATTGTTTGGAATTTTGCAGGTTTGAATACCAACTTGCAGACATTTTTACAAAGCCATTGGCAAATGACACATTCCAGTATCTGCATAGTTATCTTGGAATGACAAGTTCTCCACAATGAACTCTGTCATAAACAAAGCATGTCTAAGCTCTGAAATATTTTGTAAATTTTGTTTTAAAAATACCCATCTGCATATAACTAGGGGGGGTGTTGCAAAATGTAATTGCTCGCAAATCCATACCTGACTCTCAGCCGACTCTATCAGGGTCTGTACCAGTCAAGATCTTGCCAGTCAATCTGACAAGAGGGAAGAGTCCACGATTCAGTAATGTAAACGAGTTGAATTTATTTCTAAAGTTAAGTTTTACGTAGATAGTTATTATAGTCTTTAATGGTGAGTCAGTTGACCCATGTAGAAGCAATCTTCAGGTTGCCTATAAATAGAAGAAGCATTTTGTAAATTAGGTTAGAGACACAATAGAGAGATAGAGGAACTCAGGGTGAGAAAGAAAAGTTGAAGCTCAAGCTTCTCTGTAAGTGATTCGGTCGAAGAGCTGAAGCTCTGTAAAAGGATTAGTCAATGAGCCGACAAGTCTGGACTAACTAAACCAACAAGTTTGTAATAATTTGTTATTTCTGCATAAGTTATATATATGAAATAGTTTATGGTTGAATGTGTTTATTTTTCTGCACAATAATTCCGTATTTACTTGTGTAAATGTCTTTTCCCATTACAGTTGAGTGAAAGAACAAGAAACCATAAATTTCTCACCGCATGAAAGTTCCAGGGTTTTACGGCACATTGGTCGACTCAAGTCTTCCTACATATTTGGGGATATGTTTTATAAGTTATTTGGATTTGTTAATGTGCCCATTTTTACTTCATCTTACTCATAGGTGAACAACATTTGTAATTTCTTAAGTCTCTTAGACTAAGAAACATACTCTGTAGATTTCGACCAAAGTGAACCGACGAGGTTGGTTGAGTCAGCCGACTGAGGTCAGTCGACTTGAGTGGTCGACTGAGGTGAGATGACTTGAGAAGTCAAATAAGTCATCCAAATTAGAAGTGACAAATGGTCGAGAAAAAATCAGTTGGTAGAACCAACAAGTAAGTCGAAGTAAATCAGTCGGGTAGAAAGTCTGACCAAAGTTGATAGACTTGTCTAGTCTGGAGATAGACAAGTTTCACCCGACAAGTGAAAAAGAAAAAGAGGTCGGCGTGAAATTAAAAATTAAATTTTAATATTTCTGGAGCTATAAGCTCAAGTTTAGTCGTCTTGGTTTTTGCTAACACTAACGCAGTGGTGAAGAGACAGAAATAAAGTGGAAGCACTCTCATCTAAAGAAAATGTCCAATGGTCGAAATAAATTAAGGTCAAAGACATAAGTGAAGCACTTTGACAGGGGAAGAAACATTTATTTGTAGGACAATTTTAAGACTACGTTAGCTGATAGTGATGGTTTTAGGAAGAAATACAAGGAATAAATGAAAACAAGGGCCTCTGAAAGAGGAAGAGTACCCTGTTTGAAAGTAGGGAGGTCTAGTGACAATAAGGATGAGATGAATCATGTAGAGGCTAAATCTTTCTCGCATTATGAGTTCTAATTCTCCTTAATTTCCATCCTGTTTTTAAAAATCTACATGTAAAGAAATTGAACGGAATGTATGGAAAACATGTCCTAAGTGAGACTCAAAATTCAAGAAATAGCTCATGTCATCAATTTGCATCATAAAACTTTAGGGATTCCATTTTATTTCAACCTGAAATACCCAGGTTGGATTCTTTCTGTTAGATATAATGCCGCAAATATATTTGTATCTCTTCTATATCTAGGTTCTTGTTCAAACAACTCCTATGTTGTAAGATTTGATCCACATATATTGGATCTAGATTTTTGTATCTATGATTTATATATATGTAACCTTTCTTTCTTAATACAATTGAGTTGAGTGTTTCTCCCCCTGTCTGTCTGAGCGAGCCTTTGTGCTATGCTGGTTTCCTCCTTGGTTTCTCTAATTTGGTATCAGAGCCAAGTTGTGGGTTGCTATGAGGAAACATAATTTGTTGTGAGTGAGCATGTGTGGAGGAGCTCCTTGGCTAACTGCTTGTTTGTGTTGAAGAAGAAAAATTGCCGAAATTTAATTTTGAGTTGTCGTCATTGAATTCTTGAAAGGAGAGCTGGATGGAGTACTGGGCATGAGAATTTTTTGTTTATTTGGTGTGTAGAAATTGCTACAGATCATTCTCCTTCATGTGTGAAATTGGATGTTGTAAATCAATTTGTTTTTCTTTTCCTCACATAAATATTAAATCACAGGAATCAATGTGTAATTCTTCTCCATGTTGAGCATGTAATTCTTCCCCATGTTGAGCATGTAATTCTTCTCCAAAACAAAATTGCGCCAAACCTTAGAACTGAAAAACAACATTGCGCCAAACCTCAGAACTGAGGGAAGAAAGAAGGGAAGACCCCATGCTGAGCATGTAATTCTTCTCCAAAACAATGTTGCGCCTAACATTAGAACTGAGGGAAGACAAAAGGGAAGATGTAATTTTTGAAAATCGCAGCTAAATTTTTTTAATTATTTTTTTTCCCTCACATGTTCGAGGCATGTAATATCTACCTGAAGAGCCTTGAGGAGGAGATGCCGAGTGAGTCTTCCCATTAGATTGTCCTATTTCTGGTGAGTTTCTTCCATGTGCATGGTATATTTCAGTTTCTTTCACGCTATTGATTGGAAGAAGATTTTGCTAAGCAAAGAGAGTTCGTTGTAATCCACCTCCACAGTGAGAGTCAGTGCGTCGGCAGAGCTGTCTATAGGAGGAGCTCCAGCGCTGAGGAGTAGAAGGGAAGAAGCTTCGATCTACCCTCTCTTAACCAGGTTTTTGTCACCGTCGATTAGTCAAAAGCTAAGTGCACCGATCAGTTTTCCCATGTTGTGTCAGTGAAGGAGGTGAGTCACCATTATTCACTTAATTTTTCAGTTAAAAATTGGTTTCCAGCCAACTATTTTAAAATGGTGGACATGTCTCTGGTCGATTTATATATTATTGAAGCATCAAAATTGACTTGGGATAATTATGTAAATTTGAAATTAAAGCTAATTACTGTACTTGAATCTCTCGATCTGTGGCCAATAGTGAAAGGGAATGCACAAAAGGCTGTAGATCCTTTGTCAATCTCATATTGGAATTCACGGGAAACCCAGGCAAAGGTGTTGATTTGTATGTCTGTAAACGACAACTCAATACCTCACATCAATAATTGCAAGATGCCTAAAGACACATGGGACAAACTGAAAGGTTTGTATGAAACGTATGAATCTAATAGAATTTTTTTTTTAAAGACCAAATTATTGTCTATCAATATGGATGTGAATGAAGCTATGAAAAAATACCTCTCCCACATCAAAGACTTCGAAGATAATCTGGGTGACATAGGTGAAGAAGTATCTAGTACTAATCGAGTATCTATCACATTAAAAGGTATTTTTCCATATTACAAAGTGTTTATCTCATCTCTTCTAGCAAGACAAACCTCTCCTACATTTAAAGAGCTCGGTAGAATCCTAATACAAGAAGAAGAGGGAATACATATTTATGAGATGGAATCTTAGTTTGCATATCAGGAACTAATGGAAAGAGGTAGATACCCACATAGAGGCAATCCCTGGAATCAACAGATAGGAAAGTTTCATGCAAGACACAGAGGTATGTCACGCAATGACTCCAGTGCTAATAAATAGGTTTTGTGCCATTATTGTGGCAAATCAGGTCACATAGCTAGAGATTGTTTTAAAAAGATAAACAATGACTCAAGCAACAGATACAGAAAACATAATGGAAATTATGTTAGAAAAGAAACCCCTGAGATCAATGGATTTAAAAACCTTAGAATGTTTATATATAAACATGCTTTGTCTATTGAGATAGATGATGACAATGTATGATTCATAGATTCAGGTGCATCTACCCATATGTCTTGTAATAGAGATTGGTATGATGAGTATTATGAAAAGTTTGATGGAACACACATCTATGTAGGTGATAATAGGTCTCACAAAGTGCTAGGTTATGGAGTGATAAGTGTTAACCTACCTGATGGACAGTTTAAACAAATACAGTGTGATGTATGTCCTAGGCTTAAAAAAGAATCTAATACTTGTTTCTACTATCACCGATAATTATATTAAATTTGAATTCCATAAATATAAGTGCCATGTCAAAGATGTCCAATATCATTACAAGGTTATAGCGACAGGATCCATACTTGGTGGATTGTACAAGTTGGATGCAATTAAGAGAAACCATTAGGCACTAGCAGCATCAACTATTTCAAATGTCAAATTGTGGCATCAAAAGTATGGACACCTTAATCAAAATGATCTCATGTGTTAGAATGATTTCTTGAAGATTTTTAACCCCTTATTTGGTGGGGAACTCTATTACTCATGGTGTTTGGCACATTATTATAGACACAACCTCCTTCATTCACAACATCCTCCTCAATGCCAATATATAAGGAATGAGATGAGCTTTCCTTTCTAGACCTTCTTGCTAAAGCACCAAGACTATCTCAAACATGGAAATATCTCTCTACTCAGATTGACATGGAACAGACTCTACTTCATCACTACACTAGTATCCTTCTCAAATTTGATGACAGAAAATGAGATAGATATCATAACAACAATTTGAGTATCTTATGTGATAATCAACAATAGATACAGTTGTGATACAAAAAATAGAAAACCCATTGGACTGACATGTCAAATAACCATTGTTTGATATGGTCCTACTCTGAAAAAGTTCTTATTGAAAAATATATAGTTCGCATCATGATTATAATAGGTATGAATTAATATTTCATTTAACAAGTTAATGAATGAAAATATGCATACCAATATTGGAATTCATCTAGTTTTTCCCTCGGAAGTTTTTTTATTCATGCTACTCCTGATAAAAAAGTGATTACATCATGATCATTATATTCTAGAAGTAGAAAGTGATAATATGACTCACACTAGTCTAAAAAATACACTAATTTATCTACCTCAAATCTTGGCCTCCAACTGTTGTTCCAAGCACTGCCCATTCTTTATTTGCTTCAGCATAGGAAGAGCCATATATAGCATGTGCTTTAGTTGGATTATCTTCTCAGCATTATTCCTTCACAATAGCATTAACAATAGCCTTCTCAAACAGAGAAAAAAAAAGTCATTTTTTAACTGCACGTATGCATCAATTACATTTACAGTTAAAGAAATACTAATCAATTACATTCAGCCCAACATCTTCATGAAATCATTCCTTGCAATTACAATTCCCATGAAAAATAGGACAAGACTCCTCAATTTCCTTTATAGTATGTTAAATAGGTTTACCTATGTTTCCCATTCCAAAGCTGCAGAAATATTCAAAAAAGCAAGAATAGGGCTTCATACCACACCAAAATCAATAGTCAAAATAATATTATGTGCTTTAAAGAATGTCATAATTGAGTGCATCGATGATTTTAATAGCTAAAATTCAACATTTTATTATTTTTGTGTGCTTTAAAATATGAATATTTGTTACAGAGAGAAATTCCTATGGCTTGGGGTACCACAACAGACAGCTTGACTTCAGAAATCAATCATTTCCAATATACAATAGAAATAAAATATCTAACATGAAAGGATTAGACCTCGTACCTTATTTCAGACGGTTGAAGTAGATCCCCGTTGAGCTTACCAACTTCAGCTTGAATTGATTAATCACTTTTCTCAACAACAAGTAAACAAGACAAGCATACTACATATATTGGTGTTAGATCTATTCTAGCATATATAATCAACAATGTATAAGCATTTGAAATCATCCATAGATAAAATATTCATTTAAACATACATTATTGGACAGGAAAAGATATTTATATTAATATAAAATCAGAGATTACAATGAATACAACCTCTCTCGGCACATCTACGAATCGGAGAAACTGAATCCCCCACATGGCCATCCACCACCTCAATCCTCCGTCTCTCGATAGCAATCTCACAAGCAAAAGGCAAGCTTGGGAAGAACACAAAAGTGCTCCAAGGGACAAAGGGATGCAGACTCAAGCACAAGTTATGGCAACAATGGACTATAGTTTCTTTGCTCTCAATTATCTTATGCCTTTAATGTATCCAAAGATTTCCTTATATAGCTTTTCAAAGGGGTAATGAAAGGTCGAATCCGAGCAATCTCAAGGAATATGGAAGGCCAAGAGACAAGTGAGTCAAATCCATGTCAAGGAAAAATCCAAAAGGATTTGGATTTTGTACACATCTTGATGTATGCAGTTTTAGGGGTCAAACCCGCGTATATACGTGATAAGGGGTTTAAAAGTTGCGTATAGAAATTTTCACATGTTTAAAGGGATGGTCTAGGAAATATCAAAGGACAAAAAATGGTCCAGGGGGTCTAAGGAGTCTAGAGAGGGACAAGGGGAGGCCATACAAGTGTGATTCACCTAATGTGGTAAAATTAGCTATAACAGATGCCCCCTAATGTGTGAGGTCAGAGGGGTCATACGATGGCCAAAATACATTATAATTCCATCCCAGAAGTGTAGTGATGAAGAATTCCAAATGGAAGACCAGCCACCCAATAAGCATAGTACAATGATACAAATATGCACATAACTGCAAATACATATAATAGTCCCAGATACATAAGAGTACAATGGCCATGAATAGGCATGATACAAAATATCACATAAGTGGTCATCGTCACGTACAATATATGTAGATCAAAATATCCATGATGAAGATATACAAAGGATCATGATCTCCATAATGGCTGAAGATATACAATCGATCAAGATCTCCATAATAGCTGGAAATGTCTGACATATACTGAAATCAAGTCACGAGAGCTGAAATCTCATGAACACTGGCACGATCAAGGAGGTAGCATATAAGAGATGCCACCAATCTTGAAGGTCTTTTACACAAACCGCTACAAGTACATGTCCTACTATGTGAATAGAGGTGTCGAGGTCGAACATAGTAGTCCATTGTTTGATTACCGGTCATTGATGTATACCGTTAACAGATACTAGATCACCCACCGATAATGATAATGGGAATCAAGGTACTAGAGTTCAAACTAACAAGTGCGAATAGATGTGTTGAGGTTGAAAACTTGAGAGTATCCATTGATCAGGGGACATTGATGTATTCCCAAAATTTGTCGATGGTGAGAGAACCTGCCACTAATGACTGCAAGTCTCAAGGCACTCAAAAATGACTCTAGATTCCAATCCCAGAATAAATGATCTGAATTCAATGCGATGAAATCCGCTGGAAGGAGGGCATTAAGGCATCCCCCATCATCCAACATGAGGTACTCAGCAAAGCTGTATACTGTGGAAGGACTCGATCATAAGGTGTACGAACCAGTAATTGTACCAAGAATGACCGACATGCAAAGTCAAGATAACTAAGGAATGGCCGACTCAGGTAAGGGGAAAATCTGATTGATTTTTGGGGATAAATTAGTTTTTATGGGAATTAGTTTGGGGGTTTTAGGGTTTAATAATGGAGTCGTTGGAAAAAAATTGTGGTGCAAAAGGTCGGATGGGAAGTAGTGGAGGTGTTTCCGCCTGTCATGGAAGGAAATACCTTCTGAGAAAGAGATATTCTATAGGACAAGAAAAGGGTTGATAGTGCTTCTGCTGTCAAGAACCCTAGCAAACCTAGCCCTAACGCAGTGGCCTACAATGGGATCAAGGTTGAGAACAAATTAAGGGGTGAAGAGACAGAAATATTGAGGAAGCACTCTCATTTGAAGAAGATGTCCAATGGTCGAAAGAAATTAAGGGAAGATACATAAGTGAAGCACTTTCACAAGGGAAGCGACATTTATTTGCAGTACAATTTTACGACTACGTTAGCTAATAGTCATGGTTTTAGGAAGAAATGAAAACAAGGGCCTATGAAAGAGGAAGCGTTCCCTATTTGAAAGTGGGGAGGGATGGTAACAATAAGGATGAGATGAATCATGCAAAGGCTAAATATTTCTAACATTCTTTGAACAAGGTGAGTTCTAGTTCTCCTTAATTTCCATCCTCTTTCTGAAACTCTACATGTAAAGAAATTGAACCAAATGTATGGGGAAAATGTCCTAATTGAGAGTCAAAAATCAAGAAATAGCTGGTGTCATCAATTTGCATCATTAAATTTTAAGGATTCCATTTTATTTCAACCTGAAATACTCAAGTTGGATTCTTTCTGTTAGATATAATGCAGCAAATATATTAGTATGTTTTATATATCTAGGTTCTTTGTTCAAACAGCTCCTATGCTGTATTGGATCTAGATTTGTTTATCTCTTAGCTATATATGTAATCTTTATTTCTTAATACAATTGAGTTGAGTGTTTATCCTCTTTTTTGTTTCAAAAATGTTTAGACTATGCTTGGGGGTACTTCATGTGATGTGGGGTGCATGGTGTGTTGATAAGCCTTGGTTGAATGTGATGGGCATACATATTGGAGTTAGCTTGCTCATTGATTGCCAGGTCTTGCCTTGATGCTTGTGTGGCATTTTTCCTTGGACATTAGAGACATATGTGGTTAGTGACTTTCTTCATGGGGTGCGCACATAGAGGTTGGTTGGTTCCTTGGGAGGACTACTTACCTTTGAGGAGTGAACCTTTGTGCTTTGCTAGTTTCTTCCTTGGTTTCTATAATTTGGTATCAAAGCTAAGTTGTGGGATGCTATGAGGAAACCAGAATTCGCTGTGAGTTAGCTTGTGTGAAGGAGCTCCTTGGATGACTGCCTGTTTTTGTTGAAGAAGAAAAATTGATAAGTTTTAATTATGATTTAATTATGAGTTGTCGTTGTTGAATTCTTAAAGGGAGAGCTGGCTGGAGTGTTGGGCATGAGAATTTGTTTTGTTTGGTGTGGAGAAATCACTGCAGAGCTTTCTCCCTCGCGTGTGAAATTGGATGTTGTAAATCATTTTTTTTCTTTTCCTCATGTAAATATTAAATCATAGGAATCAATGTGTAATTATTTTCCATGCTCAGTGTGTAAATCTTCTCCAACACAATGCAGTGCCCGACATAGGAACTAAGGGAAGACAAAAGGGAAGACGCGATTTGTGGACATTGTTGCTAAGTTTTTATTATTATTATTTTTCCCTCATGTGTTCAAGGCATGTAATATCTGTTGGAAGAGCCTTGAGGAGGATACGCCCAGCGAGTCTCCCCATCATATTGTTCCATTTTCGAAGAGTTTCTTCCACACGCATGGTATATGGGCCAGTTCCTTCCACGCTATTAATTGGACAACGTTTTTTATTAGAAAAGAGAGTGCGATGTAAGGCACCTTTATAGTGAGTGTCATTGTATTGGCGGTGTTGTCTATAGGAGGAGCTCCAGCGATGAGGAGAAGAAGGAAAGAACCGTTGATCTACCCTCCCTTAACCAAATTTTTGCTGACGCTAATCAGTCAAAAGATAAGTGCACTGATCAGTTTACCCATGTTGTGTTAGTGAAGGAGGTGAGTCACCATTATTCACTTAATTTTTTAGTTAAAAATTGGTTTCCAGCCAACTATTTTAAAATGGTGGACATGTCTCTGGCCAATTTATGTATTACTAAAGCATCAAAATTGACTAAGGAGAATTATGTAAATTGGAAATTCAAGCTAATTACTATACTTTAAGCCCGCAGATCCTTTTTTAATCTCATATTGGAATTCATGGGAAACCCAAGCAAAGGTGTTGATTCATACATCTGTAAAGGAGAACATAATACCTCACATCAGAAATTGCAAGACGTACAAAGACACATGGGACAAACTGAAAGGTTTGTATGAAACATCTGACGTTAATAGATTTTTTTTTAAAGACAAAATTATTGTCTATCAAGATGGATGTGAATGAAACTATGAATAAATACCTCTCTCGCATCAAATAGTTCAGAGATAATCTGGGTGACATAGGTGAAGAAGTATCTAGTACTGATCTTGTATATATCACATGAAAATGTCTTTTTCTAGATTACAAAGTGTTCATCTCATCTCTTGCAGCAAGACAGATTCTTCTTACATTTACAGAGCTCGACAAAATCTTAATACAAGAAGAAGAGTGAATGAAGATTTATGAGCCGAAATCTTAGTCTCCAGATCAGACACTCATGGCAAGAGGAAGATACCCACAAAGAGGAAATCACTAGAATCCACACAGAGGCAAGTTTTGTGCAAGACATAGAGGTATGTCACGCAATGTCTCTAGTGCTAATAAAGAGGTTCTATGCCATTACTATGGAAAATTAGGTCGCATAGCTAGATATTGTTTTAAAAATATAAACAGTGACTCAAACAACAGATACATAAAACATAATGGAAATTATGTTATAAAAGACACCTCGGATGTCAATGAATTTAAAAACCTTAGATTGTTTGTATCTGAACATGCTTTGTCTGCTAAGACAGATGATGAAAATGCATGGTTCATAGATTCGGGTGAATCTTCCCATATGTCCTTTAATAGAGATTTGTATGATGAGTATTATGAAAATTCTAATGGAACACACATCCATCTAGGTGATAACGGGTCTCATAAAGTACTAGGTTATGGAGTGATAAGTGTTAACCTACCCGATGGACAATTTAAACAGATACATAATGTGATGTTTGTGCCAGACATAAAAAAGAATCTAATATCTACTTCTTCTATCACTAATAATGATATGAAAGTTGATTTTGATAAATATAAGTGTCATGACAAAGATGTCCAAGATCATTACACGGTTATAGTGACAGGATCCATACTTGGTGGTTTGTACAATCTAGATGCAATCAAGGGAAACCATGAGGAATTAGCAGCATCAACTATTTCAGATGTCAAATTGTGGCATCAAAGGTATGGACACCTCAATCACAAGATCTCATGTGTTGGAATGATTTCTTGAAGATGTTTAACCCGTTATTTGGTGCAGAAATCTATTACGCATGGATGTTTCTAGTGTTGGAATGATTTAGACAAGTGGGAGTCATATTATCACTTTCTACTTCTAGAATATAACAATCATGATGTAATCACACTTTTATTAGGAGTAACATGAATAAAAAAACTTTTGAAGGCCAAACTAGATGAGTTCCAATATTGGTATGCAGATTTTAATTCATTAACTTGTTAAATGAAACATTAATTCATACCCATTATAATCATGATGTGAATTATATATTGTTCAATAAGAACTTTTTCAGATTAGGACCATATCAAACAATGTTTATTTGACATGTCAATCCAATGGGTTTTCTATTGTTTGTATAACAATTGTACTACATCTATTGTTGATTATCACATAAGATACTCAAAGTGTTGTTATGATATGTGTCTCATTTTTTGTTGTCAAATTTGAGAAGGATACCAATGTAGTGATGAAGTAGAGTCTATTCCACGTCAATCTCAGTAGAGAGATATTTCCCATGTTTGAGATAGTCTTGGTTCTTTAGCAAGAAGGACTATCAAGGAAAGATCATCTCATGCCTTAGATATTGGCATTGAGTAGGAGGTTGTGCATGAAGGAGGTTGTCTCTTGATAAATGTGCCAAATACCTTGAGTAATAGAGTTCCACATCAAATAAGGGGTCAAACATCTTCAAGAAATCATTCCAACAATAGAAACATCCATAAGCACAAGGGTGCTTGTCTCTCAAGGTAAATATTACTTCATAAATCAACCAAAAAAACACTTGGAAGGCCTCCAAGAAATATGATTAAATAGATCAACTCATGAACCAAATATCAAGATGAATAACCATACATGTAAACAAATATTCTCTAGTCAATGTGCTCCACCCTAGGCCTAATAACAAGGCATACCATATAGGCCAAGTGATCTAAGAATGAATTAAATAAACAAATATGCAAGTGGAAAACCCTCAGTAGAGCACATCAACACCCACATAGTGGTCAACAGATAAACTGTCACAAGGGAAGTGTCTAGGAAGGTGTACACAAGTGGTATGCCACATATCAAGTCTAATGATCCATTGGATCAACCTCTGTATCTTTGAAAATTATGATGAGGATTCCAATTAAATGATAATCAGTGGCACACATGCATTCCAAATGGAAAAAGAAAATATATGTCTCAAAAACCCAAAATACACTAGCGCAGCCATATTAGGCAAGGTATTCAAACTTGATAAAAATATCATGCTATGAGGGTTAATAGTGTTTATTAAAAATCCTTTCCTCTGTTGCAATAATTTGTAGGTACAATTTACCCTTGGGTTGCAAACTTCCATAGTTGCAGTAGTAGATCCATTTCAGGTATTGAAACATTTAATGAGGGGTTTCTACAATGCTTTTAATCAGTAAGTCATTTCTAGATTTGTTCACTTTGTGATTTGGTTAATCTAAACAATCTGTATTTGTATTTTATTCCTAGCTATCTAGAGAAGTTGGGTGGTCATTGAATAGAATGATGCATTGCATTAATTGTTGATCAGTAGTCAATTTTTTATGTTCAATTCTATAAGTCATGGGCATATGCAAGCACTCCCAATTTCCTACCTTAATTCCCTAACTATGGCTTGCTCCATACAAAGGTTCTAGCAACATGAATAAGGCATACTATTACATTTTTTGTTGAAGCAAAAGATTTCCCTTTTGAGTTGTTTCCACATCTCTAATATAATTTGGGGACAATTTTGTCTAAACATGGTAGAAATGATGACACAAATACTTATACTTTCAGTGGACTTCTAAGAATCAAGTAATATTTAGTGCTTTGAGAAAAAGGAATTTTTATTAGTTAATTTATTTTATATGAGTTTTATAAATAGTTGGTCTATTTTCATCTTCATTCTCCACTTATTTTGTCCTATAAATTTATCTTACTAGTTAATGAAAACACAATGTTTGAGGGATTTGATTCTCTGAAGTCCTCATTCCTCTCTTTGCTGATATCAAGTAATCCACAAGAAGCACAAATTGTGACTCAATGTGATTGGTCTGATTATTTTTTAATATTTTCATGAAAACAAATTATTGCTTTGCTCTATGGCCATCTCAAAATTTGATTCTATGATGCTAAGATGCTTCAAGATTGACATGCAAACCTTTCTGTTTAGTTGTGAGATAGTTTACATGGAATTTTAAGAACTATTTTGATATATTTCTTCAATATATTCTAGTACTGACAAATTTCCATTCTTTATAACTTCATTAAATTGTTCTCAATAATTGTGATTGCCAGTTGAGTTTTAAGCTTGAATTAGGTAAGGATTGTGATGTATTTTTATTTATTTATTTTCTAAATACATATATGATCACTTTAGATCCATTCACCTAGACAATAAATTCTATCAATGTCCATATAAATTTAATCCTTGGAGATGGAAAATTATTTTTATTATGGAATTGGTTTCCTCTACAATTTTCCTTGTTTTCGACAAGTGAATTTTCGACTATCAACTTCCTGTATATATATAAATGTTTAGTGAGATGAAGAGGGTTGAGATGATAACCATGGAGATCATAAATTGATACATTTGATTTGTTATTCTTATATATTTAGGAAAATGATCCAAGTGATAGTTGTTTTATTCTATTTAGAGGAGGCTAAAGACTTTTCCCATGCATTGACATGGCAAGACTAGAAGCTTCCATTTTCTTATATTAGCCTGTCACCCAATACAAGTAACTACAAAACTACATATGCTAATGTAATAAACTTGTTTTTACTTTGTATTATTGTACATCTTATGTTTTAATTTTAATGTTATATGTTATTGCTTCTATATGAAGTACTTGTTATTTTCTCACAAGATAAGATTCAAGAAAATTGTTTCCACTGTATGTTATTTTAATCCTTACCTAAAGGTAAGGGATGATTCTATTGTGAGTTTTCCAACATTTGAAATGAAGAAAATAATTCCCATTTGGATCAACAAGAGCATCGCTCCATCCTTCTAGCTTCCCATAAAATACAATTTATGCATCTTGAAAACCTGTAGAATATGCTTATATCTTTCCTTAAAATATAATTTATGCATGTTGGAAAACTTGTAGAATATGACAAATATGGAATTAATGGTTATAAAATAAGGTGATTTTTTTTATTCTGTTTTACTTCAATTTTCTTCCATTGAGTTTTATCATGTCAAGAAATGATTTTTTCTTTCTTTTTTTGGAACAGGTAACAAAGTCCATGAGATAAAGGAGGATTGAATTAGTTAAGATATATTATTGTGGTTGAATTATAGAAATATTTGAATAACTAAGTATCAATGTACATTATCAATTTCACAGCTATGTAGTAAGCTTTAGGAGTGGTCAATTAATGTTTGTAGGATAGGAAAAGGATGAATAGTGAAACAAGGTACAAATATGAGCTTCCACAATAACAAAAAAATTCTATAGTCAACCTTACATTGGGAATAACCAACTAGGTAATTTATTCTCTTGGAGAAAGCATAGATATTAACGATCTACTGTAGACATTTGGTTTAGAATTGAATTTTCCATGCCTGAGCTGATGATATTTGATATGAAGAAACAATTATAAAAATCCCAACATTTTCTAAAATGTTTCCCTCATAGGCTGGAAAAACTATGTTTCTTGTCTATCTTCCAGCAACATGATTTTCCCTGATGGAGAGCAAATCTTGGTGTATTCCAATTCAATATGAAGTTTATTTTAAACAATTCAAATACTTGCAGATTGAGATAATCATAAATTAACAAATAATTTATTAAAAAAATTAACAATCACAAATCTGTGCATGGGTTAATTGTTTAATTTCCCTGCCCTTAACTAACCGTGTTAAACTTGTTGCTTTGTATTACGAATAATTATCTTTGATTTATTGAACAATCGTTAAGAATTTTTGTTACTGCTAAATTGAAAACATCAAATGTTAGGGTAGATTCAACATTATCTATTTTCATAGAGTAAAATGCAGCAAATTCAATTTTTTTTTACTATTATAATACTATCTATTGTCTGGATGAAAATGGGTGCAAAAGCAACCACAATTGTTGGCCTACTAGGAACTTGAGACATCATGCTTACATGTTTTGTTGAACTTTCAAGAAACATAAATGTTGGGATTAGACTTGGTTGAGGGGACATAAACTGGATGATATCTTAGCATCCATGAATAAGGTAATAATGATTTGAGTTTCATTACAAGAGTCTTATGAAGAAAAGGATTGTTTTGTTATGGTGCTTTTTGTATTCTTGTATATATACACTCATAATTGTACTTAAGAATGTGAATACAACTATTTAACCTCTATATATGTATTCCCCACGTTGCAGAGGGTGTGGCTACAAAACGAGCTTTCATTTCTTTAGCACAAAAATATCACGTGAAGATGTATGTGTTGACTACAGTTTCTTGTATAATGACAATCAACTAACACCAAAGAAAGTTGTTTTAGAGCTAATTAATCTTTCATAGGTTGGAAAATTGTCTTCCATCAAGATTTAGTTCATGGCTTATCGGTTTAACTTTCATGTTTTGCTTCCAATTGGACCATTATTAAATTCTATGGAAATACTATCTCGCTTTTAGTGGGGAACTGCATGGACTGTTTGCATGTATAGTGTATGGATATTTTGAAGTCATTATTAAATGGGTTAAAGCTATTTGTAATTTACAGGTGTTGCATCTAGATTACTGGCGGTTAAGGATAAAAAATTATTTTGAAGTCATTATTAAATGGGTTAAAGGTATTTATAATTTACAGGTGTTGCATCTAGATTACTAGCAGTTAAGGATAAAAAACATGTTGGCAGAATTTCTAGATAATTCATTTTCACATCTCTACATAATTTTCAACATGGAAGTTGATTCTTTGTCAAAAAAAGACGTGGATCTTCTGGATGGATCATTATCTTTTGAAGAAGTTGTCGAAGGTTCTGTGATTCTTGAAGGCTCAATTTTGTTAATAAGATAACTTATGCAGTAGTTGGTTGGATTTTTTACGTTGTTTATGTCAAGTAATTTCTCTTTTTGTTGATAAGATTTTGGCTACCTGTGTCGGTAGCTAGTAGATGTTTGTTTCTGGGTTGATGCTCATGTTCTTCATAGCTAGATATGGATTTTATGTATTTGGTTTGGGACATATTAACAGCAGGATATGGATTTGCAAGAAAATATAAATCACATATATTATAGTTTATATATTATGTGGTTTTGTTTTTGCGCCATTTATTCTTTCATGGTGCTTTTCACTATATACAATTTGGGTATATTAAATAATAATAATAATTTTGGTGTTTTGCACTAGAAAGTCTCAATCCATGTTGGATTGGTTTTGGTGTTTTGCACCACAAAATCTCAATCCACCTAGGATTGGTTTTGGTGGTTTGCACCATACACCATGGAGTTCCACATATTCATTTAACACCAAAATCAACTTTTTTACAAAGACCACTTTTGCACCATAAATATTAGCACCACATGTGTATCCCCACATTATCACCATTTTTGTAACACCATTTGGAAATTGAGGATTTCCCAAATCCTTTACAAATAGTGGTGCTAATGTGAGGCTAAAATGTCCTTTTTCTTATAGTAACCATTTTTAAGATCCAACTCAAGTTCCTCTTCCACCACAAAAATTTATTAGATCTCATCAAGCTGATCTTCAAACACATTAAGAGCCTGTAATTCTCCATTTCTCTCATGATCCCTCATGTCATGAGAATCCTCCAACCAATCTACCATATGACAATCTAAAACATAGGAGGAAGAACAAGTATCTTGCAACCTCTTAAGAAGTTCCTCATTTTGAGTTTTGAGATTATGAATACCCTCATTAATATTTAAATATGCTTCATGCAACCATTCATCGAGCTCAACCAAATGTTTTCTATCAAAAAACAAAAACATGAAATTACCTTCAATTATGCACATTGCTCCTTGAATCTTCTCCATGCCTTCAAGGAAGAATGGCTCCCCATATGAAGAAAATTTCCAATAAGAATTTGACACCAATGATTTAGTTTCATTGAGTGTGATACGGGTGTCATGTATATTCCTTTCACTCATCTTCAAAGACCCTTCAGTGAAGGATGGTTCATTGGAGCGAACCTCCTCTTCTTCTTTCTTCTTGATTTGACCAACTTATTGAAGCTCAAGTGGTGATGGGGAATTTTATCTAGGCTCTTTATTTGTCACAAGGTATTCATATTCATTCCTGTGATAAATTTTTATTTCAACAACATTTTCAAATCTTATATCTATGTCACCAACATAGAGTTGAGCACCCATCAGTAGGTACTCTTTCATAGTTCAATGATCCATTAGTAGACTCTGTTTGATTTGCACAACCCCCATCAGTAAGGATTGTGTGCTTGTATTGAATTTCCTCTTTATGTTCTTCTCTGCAATCAACTTGATGTAATTGATGCTCCACTTCAAGATTCTCTATTTCTTTCTTTAATGGTGTATCTAGACTCTTTTCACAAGTAGGAAATTTTTTTCTCATTTCATGATCCTCCAAACTTGTGGATTGTTGATTGTTCCTTAATGAGTTCACATTTGAATTATTGTTCCTATATCCATTTAGAAAATCATCAAAGTCTTCAAAATTAATTGTATTATGTGTCTCCCCATTATGGAAACTTCTACTACCCTCTCCTTCCATCTTACCCCTAAGTTGGCTAGACATCAATTCGAACCCTTACATAAGATGCTTGGCCATATCATCAAAATATGTCTTTAGGAATTTCTTAAATTAATATATATCATACATAACTTCAACATGTTCCAATAGCATGCTTTGATACCACTATAATGTCCCTTTTTTGGAATTTTGGAGAAAATTACAAATTGGTCAAAATTCGAGCTTAGATAGTCATGACTCTATAGGGTTCCAATTTTCACCAAATGGTCCCGAATTTGAAATGTAAGGGTATGGTGAGTCTTATAAAATCCCAATATGGTATATGGAAACTTTTAATCATACTTTATATCTCTGCAAACTTGTTTTGGGTTAATGTGAAACAATGCAATTTTACTAGGAAATTGTGTTCAAATCCCCCCAAGGGTGATGGGAAAACTAGCTCCCCAAGTCAAGTGAGACCCTCAAAAATTTGTAAGAAAAGTATGGGAATGAGTATTAGAAATAAATTAATTTCCTTAATCATGTTTATTAATTTCTACAAATGGATTATGATCTGCAATATTTGTAGGGTAACTTTCATAGAAATTGCCTAAGCGAAATTGCATTACTAGCTAAAGTTTGACATAGGAAAGGTAGAATATATGGTTCTAAGAGTAATATGAAAAATGGTGGTAATATATGGAATAAAAATTTATTAATCATAAAACTCAAATGAAAACCCTCCCACAAATATGATATAAGACTCCTCCAAGATTGAATCCAAAGGCATGGAAATTAGTGATTCAATGGCATGTGAATGCATGTTTTTCACACATGAGTTTCTTGGATTTAAATACATAGAGAGTATGTAAATTAAATTATAGAGAATTACACAATATATCTCTGTCACAACACCATCAAACTTATATAATATCTCTCATACAAATCTGGTATAAAACGACTTCAAGATTGAAGCCAAAATCCATCAAGACTAGCGATATAAGGGCATGAGTATGGAAGTTTTTCATACATGTATTTATGATATTTATACTTAGAGATCATGTGGAAATAATATTACATAGACATACATCCTATATTTTTTCCCCATAATCATAAAAAACATATAAATTTCCTCATACAAATCTGATATAAAGCTACTTCAATATTGAAGCCAAATCCATGAAATCAAGTTATTCAAGAACATGGAATATGAGTCTCTAACATATGTGTTCTTGATATTTCAACTTATAGAGAATATTTACATGATATTTTAGAGACAAACAAAATAAATCAAATCTTTGGAATCAACTATCCTTAGCAAGGCACAAGAATCATTCCAGTAAGTGAGCCATCAAATGTGAGTGTGGGGAAATGGAGAAGAAGGAATGAGAGAATAGGGAGATAGATGAGAGTTTGACTATATGGACCTTAAAATTGAAACTAAAACTACTTCATTAAGATCCAATCATATTTCTGAATGGCCTCTCCATCAACCAAGTTGTAAACGAATATAACTCCCTCGAAATTGGTTCACAAGCAAGGAGAATGAACACTCACCGTGCAATGGACAAGAAAAAGTTCTCCAAAATTCCAAAGGCCAATTGAAAAAATGATCAAAATATATTATCCTGAATCATGAAATACTTTTATTAACTTCATTAGGCCTCCTAAGGTATACTTTCCCTCCATGGGCTTCCTCCAACTCATCTTAGTGGTTTAGTAACTCTCATGACACCTATCTTCCTCCTCATGATCCAATTCTTTACGCAATTTGAATGGTTTCCTATAACTCCCAAATTATACCTATTGGTAGATATATTTATCTCTGTCATGTCATATTTTTCATATTTCAACAATCAGGTTTGAATTTTTCATACTTGTCATAGAATTCTCCATCATTTGTTGTCATAGAGTGCATAGAATCTCCTTCCAAGTGGCACACCTTGTCTTCTAGTCTCTTCTTCTTCCATGGGAGTTACCCTCCTTTAAAAATTCAAATTACTTGGATCATTATATGATATTTTACACTATATCACCATCCAATAATGTTACATTGCCCATGTGTTCGAAATTGGATGAATATCATGCCTATTGTGTATTAATCTTTCACATTGATCTAGGAACAAAGAATCAATCTCATCAAAGAAGAATCAACAAATAACTCATGAAATGGTGTTAATCGAGACCGAAATTGGTTTCCTCTCCGTATATTTAATAAACAATGAATGGTTACTATAACAATGTCAGGTTATATCTTGAATCAATGAGAAATTCGAATACCTAAGGAGGCAATTCGAAATCAATGAGTGAGTCTGGCTTATTGACTGTTAGCCATTGGTTCACACTCAGTTAATGTAATGTCCAGGTTTTGACCCCGTTGCATTAGATGTATATGATGTATATATTGTAATGATCATGGTGTGGAGCTAAAGGCCAAGGCCCCACCATTGATCGGTAATGCTATGTTTTGGATTCAAATTTTCACCGATGGTATATCGGGGCATGCCGCATATATTATGATGGTCATCATGTAAAATATGCATCTACAATTAATTGAAATAAACACAACCAGCTATGGTCGCGGCAACTAAATCGAAAGGGGCATGATTTTCACAAGGATAAGGATATGGGGAAAAGCCAAAATGTCTATGAGAAGACCCATCAAGCTGTCAACTACCTTTCTTGTCTTTTTCCCCAATCATTTATTTCTGGCAGAATGTGGTTGAGTTAGTTATTGCATGGAATGGGAAGAGTATGGGCAAAAAAATTCGAATTGGGCAGAGAACCATTTTTTGAAAAATGTGCTCTGACTTCCTTGGCAAGGAAAATGCCCAAAAACGTATGCCATTCTGCCATGCATCCACGTTTTCCATTTTTCCTCACCATTCTCCTTCACGTTGGGGCTTTTGGGAGCAGCTGGAGTTTTTCCTGTGTTTTTCATTCCATGTTTTTGGTGGTTGGCTTCATTTTTCCCATGGATGGGAGGTCGTTTTTGTAGTGCTGGGGATTGGGCTATTTTCCTCACATTTTGGGAGCTGCTGGTGCATTTTCCATTCACGTTTTTGTAGCTTCATGTGTTTTTACCATGGATGGCTGTGAAGGGCCATTCACATTTTTTGCTGTCTCACCGACTATTGGTCTCACGCATAGACTATTTGGGGCATTTTTCCCTGCTGTGAGTTGTGCTCACTGATAAGCTTCAGGACTGTGTGTTTTCCCCCATGTTGTGATTCATTTTTTCTGTTACGTTTGGGGATTGTTGTAGATGGGTTGAAGTCATTTTTCCCTGGTTTAAGCTGTAATAGCTAAATTAATTGCCGGAGTGCAATGGTTGGTCTTCGGATTGTATTGGGAGCAAGGATGTGGGCTGAGTTTTTCTTGATAAACCTGGTGGCTAGAACCACACAGACAGAGCTAGAGGGATGACCTTCTTCTCTATCACCCCTGAATAGCACTGGAAGGGAATGCAGGGCCTGAGGGACTGTGTAGCAGAGAAGGGACTGATTCCTTGTGTTGGGTGTGGATGGGTGTCTTAGAGGTCAGGATAGTTCCGGTGTAGGTGTCCTTGGCTCTGTAATGAGCTCACCAGCTTAGCAATTTTCCTTCTCCACCTCCCTAATGGCCTGATAAACCCAACTCTATTGGCTTGGCTGTGTGTTTTGTACATTCCTGGCTATGTGTAAGCCTGCTAGTTCCCTTATTCCTTGGAGAATCATGCCCAGCTCGGGGGTGGCAGCGCTGCTGAGAGATTAAGGAGCACGCTGGCCTATGGTTGGGTGGAACGTTGCAGCGACGTAGCTGGTTGCAGAGAAAAGCTTTCATAAGATAAGTAATCTTGTGTATTTTACCTTTGCAATTCTATATTTACTGCTAATTAAATTGAAAAGAACATGTTGCAAGAATGCTTGCTTGAATGAATGTTGTTTTCCACTGTTCTTGGTAGATAATTGCATCTATGCATGTTTAAGCATTCTGTTTTAGCAATTTTTGTGAATTTTCATGTTCATGGGGTGGTTAGCCCAGTCTGATAAAGCTAGTAGTCGCGTCCTTTACGCCGGTCGGAGGCATGGGGACGTGACAGTTAACCACTTGACCAAAACCCTAATTGACTCATCAAACCCTAACTGAAGCCGAAGTGCAATAAATGACTAAATCTCAACTGAAGGAAATCAAACACATGTCATATCAAGCCAACCATCAAGTGCTAGTGCTCCATGACTTCAATGAACCCCGATGAGGTTAACTGAAGCTGAACTGATCATCAGAAGTTGGTGGAGGCGCTTGTGTTGACTCTAGATCATTAAATAATATATTTAATGAGAGGACGTGCCTTAACTGACTCATTGAACTTATTGTAACCACCATTTAGCAATTAGGTGCATTGATATCACTCAGATCGCCCCCGGAGTGCTCCAATTAGCCTCCTTGAATGTAGGAGAAGGCTATGTTAGCCTCCTTGACTGTAGGTAGGCGTGGGTGTGACTGAATAATGGAAATTAATGCTCCACTGATGTCAATTAATGTCAAGTATACTTAGGATAGTGGTTTAATTAGGCCAATTTGACCAAAAAGAGTGTGTATGGTGGTAAATGTCTTCAACACCCCCCCTTAAGCTATACTCAGGAAGAGTTAGAAAACATAGATACATAAAAATGCTAGGGCCATGGAAACTAATGCCATAGGTCACCTTGTACAATTCTGAAATTGAAACAATGCTCAAAACAAACTAAGTGAGGAAAAGAGGGAAAACCTAGTGGAAAAACCCCACCTCAAGATGAACACTGAAAGTAGTCTGAATCACCCTGATGAACTCACCCCCAACAATGAACGGAGGTAATTGAACTTATTTTCTAAAAATATCTTGGTCAATATGTCTGCAATCTGCTCATCAGTCAGGCAATATTGTAGAATGATGGTCCTGTCATGCACTAGCTCCCTGATGTAGTGCATGTGAATCTCTACATGCTTGGTCCTCTACCTGGTAACTGGATCCATGGATATCTTAATAGCACTCTGGTTGTCACAAAATAGGACAGTGGACAAAGTACTACCAAGATAAAACTCTGAAATAATGCCTTGCAACCAAACTGCTTGGATGCAAGCATTCACCACTCCTCGATACTCAGCCTCTGCTGAAGATAGTGTATGGCAAACTTATTTTTTCTTGACCACCAAATGGGGCCACCACCAAACATGAATACATATCTAGAATTTGACTTCCGATCAATAGAATCACCCGCCCAATCGGAATTTGTGTATCCAACCAGCTCTAGCTCGGAGTCTGCAGCATAGTGAATGTCGTAGGTCCTGGTTCCATGAATATACTGGAGGATCCTCTTGGATAACTTCCAATGAATATCATGAGGATGCTACATGTATCTTGATATAGCATTCATAGAATAACAAATATCAGGCCTATAATGTGTCAAGTACAACAAGCTACCAATCAGCTGTCGATAGATAGTGCAGTCCATGGAAGGTGTGTGTTTTCCTTCTTCAAGGCTGATCCCTGAAAGGAAAGGGAATGGTGCAGGCCTACATTCAGCCATGTTAAATTTTACTAATAGGTATAAAGTGTATTTGGACTAATTGACCATAATCCCATCATAATTTTTCTTGATTTCGAGCCCCAAAAATTGTTTTAGAAGCCCCAAATCACTCATTTCAAAGGCATTGTGGAGAGTAGTTTTGATGGCTAAAATGGAGGCAATTGTGCTACCTGTGATAAGTAAGTCATCAAAATATAAAAAAATTATAATTATATGACCATCATGCTTCTGTAAATACACATTTGGATCTGATCTACATCTCTGAAATTTTTTTGAGAGAAGAAAGGCATCCATCTTGGAATACCACTCTCTTCGGGCCTGTTTTAACCCGTATAGTGACTTCTTTAGCTTGCAAACCAAAGATGGATCAGTGATGTAGCCCTTAGGCTACTTCATGTATATCTCCTCATGAATATCTCTATGTACAAATTCTGACTTAACATCCATGTGATGCACCTCCCAGTGCTTGGATGCTGAAATAGCCCAAACAAGGCGGATGGAGTCCATTTTTGCAACCGGTGCAAGGGTCTCATGGTAGTCCACTCCTTGGATCTGAGAGAAAACTTTTGCTACCAACCTTGCCTTATATTTTCATGTGCTTCCATCTGCAGCAACCTTTTTCCAAAACACCCATTTGCATTGAACCAATTTCCTTCCCGAAGGAAGAGAAACTAGCTCGCAAGTAGTGTTTTTCATAAGAGAATTCATCTCTTCATCCATGGCAACTTGCCATATAGGATCATTCTGAGGATGGTAGTAGGATTTTGGATATAAAATAATCATCAAATAGCAATTTTTGGACAGCAAATTATCAAAACAAGAGAGCGCAATAACTGCTCTTTGGAAATCAAACCGGGTTCTCCTTAGATCATCCAGATTTCCAATATTGTCTCCTGCGGAGGAGTGTCTGTTGGGCCCATGTAGGAAGATGATTTTGCACTTCAGGTTCTGATTCAGCATCTGATTATTGCTACACACTAATATCATAAATCAAAGGATCCAAATTAGGGTCATCACCCCCAATTTCATCATCCAAATATTTAGTAGAATAGGAAGGAAATTCAGCAGTTTTCTCCTTCACTAGTTCCACCTCCTGAAGAGGCTCATCGAACTTGACACTTCTCTCGATGATGATCTATTTGGTCTTGATATCCAGCATCTTGAATCCTTTGGATTCATTAGGATACCCAATAAACATATATTCTATTCTTTGCGGTTGCAAATCCCTTCTTTTATCAAGCAGAATCCAGGCCCATGCAGTGGACTCAAACACCCGTAGGTTCGACACATCCGGATTGTGTCCAAAGTATGCTTCGAAAGGAGTCTTTCCTTTCACAGATGAGTGTGGAACCCTATTTTGAATGTATTCTGCAACATGCATGGCTTCAGCCCACAAATTCGCAGCAAGCTTCTTTGACTCCAACATACAGGTGGTCATCTCCTTGAGAAATCGGTTCTTCCTTTTCGCTACTCCGTTCTGCTGGGGAGTGTAGGGAATTGAATACTGGACCTGAATACCAATTTGGGAGCATATGTACAGCAACTCATTACTGACATACTCCCATCCACTATTATATCTCAAGATCTTGATCTTAAGCCCATAGTCATTTTCGATCAAGGCCTTCAATTCAAAAAAAAATTCACATACTTCTGATTTCTTTTTGAGAAAGAAAACCCATGTATACCTTGAAAAATCATAAATAAAAGTAAGGAGGTACCTTGATCCATTCATGGATGTGACAAGCATCAGACCGCTGATATCAGAATGTATTAGCTCCAATATTCTTGTAGCTCGGTTTGCCTTCCCCCGATTGAACTTGTGCTCAGGGTGTTTTCCAATCACACATCCCTTGCAAACTCCCATGGTTGCCTTGATGAATAGGACGCCTTCAACCATGGATTTTTTTTGTAATTTCTGCAAATATTTGAAATTAAGATGGCCAAAACTCTCATGCCACATCCTACTAACCTCATTTCCATGAGTTAGCAGAGCAGTGGGCTTTGCATCTGCAACAAAGTTGGAGAACTCATAGGATTTTGCATGATGATTTGCAAGGCCTTTTGCAATGAGTTTCCCAGATGCAATTTTTGTTATCTCAACATCATTTGGGATGAAAGAGACTCTCTTAGGAATTCCTGTATGTGTCATCTAATAGACACTAAGGAGATTTGCTGCTAGAGACGGTACATACAAAACATTAGAGAAAAAACCATTTTCAAGATCTATCGTACCTTGTCTTTCAGAAATGATGGTGGAGTCATCTCCCATGTGGATGGGGATGGATTTGCCAGTCTCCAAGGATGAAAAGGAGTATTTTTTAGCCATCATGTGATTCAAAGCTCTAGATTCAGTCAGCAATGCTTTGGACTTCGAAGTGATTTCCATGAGGGCATGACCTTTCTCATGCTGTGGTTCCCAATCTTTGTGATCTCTCCTCCGAAAGCTCTCCGGAAGATTGATGTGATTCCTCTCAAGGAGAGAGGTTGCTTCATCAATATTTTTCTTCATTCAGGCATGTTTAGGGTGAAAACCCTTCCCGCAGTAAGAACACTTGACTTTTTCTTTCCCATTGTGCCATTTTCCTTTGTTCTTCCTTGAACCAAAAGATTCATCATGTTGCTAGTTTTCAACTCTAGGATTGGGAGCATCAAATTTACTTTTCTGATTTTTCTACTGCTTTCCTTTACCCTTGAGATATTTGAGCCCCGAGACATGGAGGGATTGATCACGGGAATATTGGATGATCCCCATCTGGACAAGCTTGTCATGTTCATTAGTTAGGGACTCAATGAAGGCATTGAGTGTAGGCATCTTCCACCCGAGGGTTGTGAGCTTCCTCGCATGAAATGTAGAAACAAAAACTGAATAATCAGCCCCAAGTTTGGAGAGGGTGGCAAGGATGAGCTGATCATCCTCCTTCTCCACGTTGCATTGCTTCAAGAGTAAAACAATATGCTTGAACTTTGTAAAGAAATCATTCAGAGTCTCGAAATTGGAAGGTTGGAGAGACATGAGTTCATTTTCGAGCTGGTAAACCCTTAAGTCATCATGCTTTCCATATAGAGATTCCAATTTGTCCCATATTTCTTTCGATGTCTTCAAATATGTAAGATGGAAGAGAAGGTCTCAGGAAATAGAGAGGCATAAGAAATCGAAGGCTTCATCCTTCTTGTTCAAGAATCTTGATTTTTCTATGGTGGATCCAGGCTCAACTTCAGTGTCAATGGTGACTCTAAAAATTCCTTTGGAGCGCAACTAAATCTCCATATAAGTTTTCCATGATTGGAAATTGTATGGAGTCAAGAGATCTGGTGAGGAGGCCATCTGGATGTGCTGTAGCAAATGCTTCACCTGTAGAAACCTGAAAATCAAAACAGAAAGGGAAAATTAAGGTTGGACATCCTGAACATTCTAGCATTTCATCACACCCAGCATAGTCAATCAAGCAAGCTTGATCAACAAGTTATTTACTTGGGATATTGAGTGGTAAGCCTTGGCTTCTGGTGCAGTGCTGGAATTTTGAGCTATTGCTCACTTTTCATGGAGAAATTTGTCAAAATCTTGTTTTTGACAGATAGATATTCATCCCGCCATATGCTCTGATACGATATTAATATTACACATTGATCTAGGAACAAAGCATCAATCTCATCAAAGAATAATCAACAAATAACTCATGAAATGGTGTTAATCGGGACCGGAATTGGTTCCCTCTCTGTATATTTAATAAACAATGAATGGTTACACTAACAATGTCAAGCTATATCTTGAATCAATGAGAAATTCAAATACCTAAGGAGGAAATTCTAAATCAATGAGTGAGTCTGGCTTAATTGACTATCAGCCATTGGTTCACACTCAGTTAACCACTTGACCAAAACCTTAATTGACTCACCAAACCCTAACTGAAGTTAGAGTGCAATAAATGACTGAATATCAATTGAAGGAGATCAAACACATGTCATAGCAAGCCAACCATCAAGTTCTAGTGCTCCATGACTTCAATGAACCCCGATGAGGTTAACTGAAGCTGAACTGATCATCAGAAGTTGGTGGAGGTGCCCGTGTTGACTCCAAATCATTAAATAATATTAAATAATCATTAAATAATATATTTAATGAGAGGAGGCACCTTAACTAACTGGTTGAACTAATTGTAACCACCGGTTAGAAATTAGGTGCATTAATATCACTTAGATCACCCCCAAAGTGCTCCAGTTAGCCTCCTTGACTGTAGGAGAAGGTTATGTTCGCCTCCTTGACTATAGGTAGGCGTGGGTGTGACTAGATGATGGCAATTAATGCTCCACTGATGTCAATTAATGTCAATTATACTTATGATAGTGGTTTAACTAGGCCAATTTGACCAAAAAGAGTGTGTATGGTGGTAAATGTCTCCAACAGTGTGTGGGGAGTTTAGTCACCAAAAGGCTATACAAGCTTTCAAGTGTCTTCATGAACCCATGCCACCTTGTTTTCTTATAATTTATCATTTATGTGACCCATTTAAATGTGAATATGGTAAACTAAACTCCTTTTGTGTCCCATATCCCCTTATTACAAAATTTATGTCTTCATCTCAACTTAGGAAAGTAGTTAATCTTCTAATTCTCATTATATTTGAGCCCATAATCTGCTGTAAATTCTAGGTACCTTATTATATGATTTGAAGCTATTAGGTGAACACGTCTCAGATCCATTAGGAGCTGACTTAGGGTGTTCACTGCAAAACATATATCTAGCCTTGTATTCATTAGGTACATCAATGAGCCAATCATCTGACGATATGTCGTGGCATAAACAAACTCAAATGAAGCATCACTCAGAAGATTCAAGTTATATTCCATAGGTGTGGTTATTTCCTTACACTCCAAATTCTTAATCTCTTCACAATATCCACTGCATACTTTCCTTGAACAAGGAAAATCCCATCTTCACTTCGCCACACCTCCATGCCTAAGAAGTAGTGCATCATACCTAGGTATTTGATCTCAAACTCTGTATAAATTATCCTCCTTGAATCTTTAATGAGTTCCTTGTCACTGGTCAGAAACAAGTCATCAAAATATAGTAGGAGTATCACTGGTCTTCCATCTTCAACCTTGAAGTAGAGGTTGGAATTCGCTTTACTCTTGGTAAATCCCAAGCTCATTAGGAAGCTATCCATAATGTCATACCATGTCCTTGGTGCTTTTTTAAATCTATATAAGGCCTTCTTCAATTTGGACACATGGGTCTTCATGTCATTTGTTTTGAATACCAATGATTGTTCCACATACACTTCCTCCTCGGCTATACCATTCAAGAAAGTTTCCTTGACATCTATCTAGTGTATTTTCCATTTCATAACTATTGTCAATGCAAGTATGGTACTGATGTAAGTGTACCATGCCATTGGTGCAAATGTCTCTTGCATAGTCTATCCCTTCTTTCTGTGAGAAGCCTCATGCCATGAACCTTGCCTTGTATTTCTCAATGTTTCCATCTAAAACATGCTTGATCTTGTATATCCACTTTGAAGTCATGACATACTTCTTTTCTAGTCTCAAAACTATCTCCTAGACATCATTCTTGATCATCGACTGATATTCCTCAATCATAGAATCCTTCCATTATTTATTTTCTGTATCCTCTTCATAGGTGGAAGGTTATCTGCAAATGATGTCACACAACAGGCCCACATAGCTATTGTAGGAATTTGTCCTCTTTTCCTCTCTATGAATTCCTTTTGGAGCACCATACCTTTCAACTTCTCATATGAGCTCTCGTGCCAATGTTAGTTTCCTATTGTGGGATTCCTTCTTGAGGATTGTATCTACCAGCTCTTGTGGTTGTGTCATGTCATGATCTTCATGGTCTTCTGTATTTTTTTCTCCAATTTCGATATCTCAAACTCTTGTCTTTGAAGGTTCCACGACCTCTTGAATATATTTCCTCCTGGATCTAAAGTATGTTGATTCTTCATCAAAGGTTACATTTATAATGATGTTGATCTTCTTGAATATTGGAAAGTATATTTGATAGGAATTTGATGTATCATTGTATCCTACAAATATACCCTTCCTTTCAAAAGGATCAAGCTTGCTGCTTTTCTCCTTTGGGATATGTATGTATACTAGGAAACCAAATATTCTCAGATGGCTGACTTTTGGTTTATATCTTGAGACATCTTTTTCAGGAGTCTTGTTGTCAAGTACTCAATGATGAGTATGGTTATGTACATACACATATGTTCTTGTTGCCTCCTCCCAAAGGTGCATAGGAAGTTCTTGGTCATGCAACATTACTCTTGTTGCTTCCATGATGGTTTGGTTCTTTTGTTCTCCAACCCCATTCTGCCAAGGATTGTATGGAGTTCTCGACTCCTTCTTAATCCCAGACTCTCTTTAGAGTTGCTTGAGTTCTTCTGATGTGAATTATCTTCCATTATCTGACCGTATAATATTAATATTCCTATCAATATGGTTCTTGACCAAGGATTTATATTCCGTGAACTTACTGAAAAAATCACTTTTCCCTTTCAAGAAATATATCCAAGTCTTACGTGATAAATAATCTATAAAGGAAACATAGTACACATACTAGCTTAATGAGCTAGAAGACATCGGTACACATACATCCGAGTGTACTATCTCTAGTATTCGTTTGGACTTTATCTCACTGTTGGGAAATGTCTTGTTCATATTATTTCCTTGTGATCATCCTTTGCAAATGCCTTTGGTATTTTCCTGGATCTCTGGAAATCCTGAGACTTCTTTGCTTACCATCGGTAGTGCTCTGTATTGCACATGTGCAAGCCTTATGTGCCATAGTTCGATTGGTTCAATTGACTCTTGAACCAATTCTTGTTTAGGTTGTCCCTTTAGCTTGTAAAATCCTTCGTCTTCTTCTCCAATAGTTGGTGTATCCTCTATTGTCTTTCCTCTAGGCCACATCATAATTTTGGCCTTCGACAAATGAAACCCTAATTCCCTTTGCATCTAGTGCAGATATGGAGAGAAGATTCTTCTTCAATCCTGGAACATATAGAATATCCTTCATCTTTAAGGATTTCCCAGAGTCAATCTTGTATGAATCTTCTCCAATCCATTTTATAGGGTATTGATAATCATCCCCAAGTTTCACCTTGTGTGGTGACTCATGTTCAAACATATCGACAAATGATTACTTATATCTCATCATGTGTTTAGAAGATCCACTATTTGCAATCCAATCTTTTCTTATGTGTGAGATAGTGTCAGTAAGTGTTGAGATTAGCTCATACTCTTCATCTGAATCATCCTTCTCTCGTATGAATCTTTTTTTTATTGGTCCATCATCTTCAGCAATATGACCATAGTGTCTCTTTTTCCTGATGGAACAATTTATTGCAAAGTGTCCCTTTTCATCACAAGTAGAGCATTGAACATTGGAAGGATCTCTTTTGGTCTTGTTTTGTTTCTTGTCCTTCTTCTTGTTGTGATGAAATTTCTCCTTCCTCTCCTTCTTCTTTAAGTTCTTCCTGGTGTGAACTATGAGAGATTAATATTCAGTTTCTCCCATCTTCTCTTCTCTTGTCACGAGTCGAGCTTATTCTTGTGCACATTCTTCTCGTATTCTGTCGAAATAGATCAGCCTCCTTCTTACACAAATCCCTTGAATTAATGAGTCCTATGATTTAGGGAGACCATTCAAGGTAGTCATTACTATTTCTCCTTCTTCGACATTCTCTTCAACTTATTCAAGTTTTTCTTTGATTTGAGCAACCCTTGTGAAGTAAGATTGTATAGTATTGGAGTTTTGTATCTTCACATTATTCAACTAGTTCCTCGAAGTCATATTTTTGTTAATGTTCTTTCCTTCGAACTTCTTTTCCATAGCATCATATACTTCCTTCGGTGTCTTAAATGAAGACACAGATGGTATGGGGCGATCCTTAATAGAATATGCAATGATTCTCTTGTCCTTATCCATGCTTCTCTTTTGGGTAGCCTTAGCCTCATCTCCCTCTCATTCTAGAACTTCTCCAGTGATATACGGATCCAAGTTATTTTCTTCAAGGATAAGAAAGATTCTATAGTTCCATGCTCAAAAGTTATTATCCCCTCCAAGATTGTCCTCAATATAAGTATGGTGAGTCATCTTTTCAAATGAGAACCTCAAAAGGATAAAAAATATTTAGATCTTACTAATTTGAGGTGTTTGACCTCATTCTGAAGCTCGTTGACCTAGGATTTGTTAGATAAACCCTAAGTTTACACACTTGGAGTTTGGGAATCATGTTTGGATGAAAAGATGCACATTCTTGAGGTGAGTTGCTCCATAGAAAATTGATGCCTTAGTTCATCCTAGCAAAAGTGACAGGGTAAAAAATGAAGTTCTTCTTCAAATTTGAAACTGCTACCACCAAAATATACACCCTACCGAGGAGAGTTAGCCTAGCCCTCTTTTCTTGATGATATATGGAGATAACACCTTAAACTAGGAAGCCCCAATTTTTGTTGTCGTACAATGCCCTGTTTCAGAGATCCTCTAATACAATGTTAGTTTCTCTTTAGATCTAATTATTTTATCTAGGATATTTATCTGAAAAAAATAATAAGTATAGCAAGATGCATAAGATATAAAAGATACACGAGACAAAAATATTTTCATTAGGGAAACCGTAAAGGAGAAAACCCCACAAACTTCGTGAGAATAGTAAGATGATCAAATCCAGTAATAAGAAGTATTCAACAACTAACTATCTCTCCTCCTCCTCCTCCTCCTCTCTCTCTCTCTCTCTCTCTCTCTCTCTCTCTCTCTCTCATGCAAACTTGAGAGTGTGAGGTGTGTATAATTGAGGGAGACCGCCTCCCTATTTATAACTTTCAAGTGACTAACCAAACATAAGACTGGGTCCCACTTGTCTTCCCTAACAGGGCCGACTTCTCCCAGAAAGACTCCAAATACACATTACATGATGTTACATTGGGGACTATTTCCCCAACTTACAATGGATGTTGTACCTCGATATCTAGACACAATTAATACATCCCGCAAGGAGGTAAACACATCTCCAATGGGGATACAAAAACATACAATGATAATATACATCAGAATATCTTCTGAAGTTACAAATACATCAATGATTATGTTGTGCGTGATTTCTTGAACATGAATGTAAAGAGAACCCACCAAGGGGTTATGCAATCCTTGGTAGAACACTTAAAAATAAAACAGTAAAAACTTTAAACAAAATAATCAATCCACACTCTTCAAAACACAATACAAGCATATATCACAAAGGTCAAATTAAACGAATCAAAGAATGTGCTTCATTGATATTATAACGGAAGTTAAAAAGTCACACTTTAATACAATGTAGACTAAATGGGGCCTTTGAAGCTTTCCAAGGGAAGGTTTATGTGTCTCCTTGGCAACCTTCAATATCCATCCTTCCATCACTAAAGGATATCCTAAAGGGAGAAAGTTGAAAAGATTAAATGGCCTCCTTATATTTATGGGATAATTTTGGTAGAGTAATGATGTGTTTATGATATGGAAATTGTGTGTATCGAATGATGAGACTAAGCTATTTTTATAGGAACAATAGTGGTTAAGACAAATATCTAGATCCAATGTGTACACTCTCCATCACCTTGAGTGCTCACTAGAGAAATTAAGGTTTTTGAAACTAGATCTTTAATTAGCTTTGGATCATGACAAGGGTTGTGTCCACTTTTTTTTGTCTCATTTTTTCTTCAAGAAGTGGGAAATAACAATTTTTTTTCTTGAAAATTAGTTTTTAGGACTAGGTCGCACCTTTTAGGCTAATAGTTCTTACCAAGGTCAGATTTTTGAAGGAAAAGAAACAACCTCAACTTTTATGGTCAATTGCATAGTTTGACTTTTAAATTTTTGAGTGTTTAATCACTTCCTAGGGTCATATGGGTTGAATGAGATGGGAAAATGGCATTTGTACTACCACTATGATGTATAAAGGTGATGAAGCTGATGACATTGCCAGTGAGAAAATTTTGGATGTTAATAAAAGGAGGAAAGGTATAGGTTTGTTTGTTTAGTTTTCATTTTAGTAATTATCAATACGTTGTTTCTCTATAGTATATTTTCATTTTTAAAACCACTGGAAGTAGTATCAAGATTTTCTAGTCAATTTCTTGTGTTTTTGTTATATATTTTCTATAATTTGTCTTCATAAATTCTAACATTACCTAAAGTTTTTTAGTATCCTATAAGAATTCTTTTATAATGTACACTTTATTGACTATGATTTGAGAAAATTTAACCCCACAAGATGTACACCTCTTTTTTCACATGGAAAGATCCACGGGAAACCCAACAATACTTCCCCACATTCATGGATGGTAGAGGTGGTAAACCATCGGCCATCCTAGCAGAAGGCCTAACCCCAAAGGACTCAAGGCTCGAACCCGTGACCTCCCCCCGAATCGAGAGAGTGTGCACACGTCTTACCAATTGAGCTAACCCTTGGGGCTACAAGATGTACACCTCTAAAAATTACGACCTAGCATATCCTTTTGAACTACCATTTGACATTCCTCTAAACTTGATATACACATGCATTAGCTAATAAAAAAATACAAAGGAACATGTCCCTTCCAAATATGATTTCTTCCTCATCAACAACTTTCATAACCTAGGGAGCAAGTTCTACATATCAACACTTCCGTCTCTTCATTAATAATGTAATTCGTATTGTAGCTAGACATCCTCTTAAAATGTACTTTTTATCATTAGGCCATCAAGTCAACATAAAGAATTACGGGCTTTCCTCCATGACATCAAGAATTCATGAATATAGTGATTGGAGTTTACTATGTTGGACATCTTCCAAAGCAATCAATTATCCAATTTGTATCAATAATCACATTATGATATATATTACATATATAATGTTTCTATGATTTTATATCATCTTCTCTTAATGTGCCAACTTACTAATAACAATGCAACTATTCATTATTTTTGTACTTAGTGACATAAATAGTGGAAAAATAGTTAAGACTTTTTAATTTTTTTTTAATAAATATGTTTTATAATATCTTAATTATGGAAATAGTTAAAAATAAATAAACATTAAATAAATAAATAAAGTTATTACTATTTTATTATTTTTATTGAAAAATGAACAAATAGTTAAAACAAAAAGTAAATATATAAATATATTTAAAAATGATGTTACCAATAAATATTATTATATAAGAATTTTAATTAGAATGAAAGTGATTTTTTTTCAAAGAATGTTAGCTTTAATTCTGATAGCAAAACTTACATAGACAATAGGTAACTCATTTCTCAAAAAAATATCACACAAAAATATTTAAAGTATTTATAAAAAACTTAATATTAATTAATTAAAATTTTAATGAAATTTATTTCTTATAAAGATAATTTAAATAGTTTAATATTAATTAATTTTCATTTTAATGAAAATTTATTTCAAATAAAAGTAATTTAAATATTAGTAAATGAAAAAGTAATTATTAATTAATAATTTCATTTTTTTATAAAAATATATTTATTGTCATTAATTAATGAAATTAATTTTTACAAAAATTATAGGTATATTCTAATATTTTAAGTTTCTAACATTTTTTTGAGTATATTTTTTCTATTGTTTTATGTTATGTTGAAAATTTGTAAAAAATCAAAGATTCAATATATTAGTTATGAAAATTGTATAATCTAAGGGACAATGGAGTATTTTAGGGTGTTCAATTTATTTATGGATCAAAGCATAATTATGCCGATAGGCATATATCAATGGTATTTTGGGGGATGGACTTGCTTGAGTGGATCATCCATCAAGATCCTGCGAATCCCGCCAAGTGTATGATCGAGATGTCTTCAATGGTCTGATCTTTTAACTAGCTTAACTAGCCGCGGATTTAGGAGTTAGCCGTAGATTTAGGAGTTTGTTGAAAGAGACGATCGTTTAATCGCCCGATTTTAGAAGGTCGAGAAGGCTGTTAACCGCCGAAGAGTCTGTTAGCGTAAGTGGAGAAGATACGTGGTGATGGAGGAAATACGTGTCTAGCCCATGGAGGTAGTCTGTATGAAACTGCCAGTGATGAAACGAATCTGAGAGATCAGGTGTCTCATAATAGTTTTTGTAGCTGTTTTCACTGGCGGCATTTCCCCCTACTTTTTAGGATGGAACGAGAGCTGTATTTTGTTGGGAACTCCGTTCGTGGCTGGAGTCTTCTTGGGGATGGCTTGGATGAATCCATGGAGGTAGTCTGTATGAAACTGCCAGTGATGAAACGAATCTGAGAGATCAGGTGTCTCATAATAGTTTTTGTAGCTGTTTTCACTGGCGGCATTTCCCCCTACTTTTTAGGATGGAACGAGAGCTGTATTTTGTTGGGAACTCCGTTCGTGGCTGGAGTCTTCTTGGGGATGGCTTGGATGAATTTTATCAGCGATTCCGCTAGAACATTTGGAGATTTGACAGACAAGACGTATCCTTTTGCATTCATGCTCTGCACTACAGGCTACTTTATTACTATTCTTGCAGACATAATCCTCGCTTGGGTGTATGAAAGGTATGATGGGCCGAGCATCCGCAGCGCAATTTCTCTTGAAAGAATGGTCGGTGAGTAATAGTAGTTTTTATCAGATTCTATTCAGACCAAGAATTCGTTTGGTTGTCGCAATCTTTTGTTTTTAAGCGATTTGTTTTTAAGCGATAGCAGTGACGCTATAACTACTAGGTATCTTTGATACAGAAAGCAGAGATGGGTTCCAGACTCAGGTATCGGTACCCTCTGTGTTCAGCTGCTTCCATTAATTTGGAACTTTCACTGGCATTGCCTACGTTTTCTTCACAGGTATGACTAATAAGAGATTATGGCAAATGTTTTCATAAATTATTAATAAATTATTAATTGAGTAAGAGATTATGCGAAGTCTTTTCATAAATTATTAACTCTAGATTCACAAAAATGTTTTTTTCACCCAGTTGAACACTAATTACGTTGGCTCATTCTAATTTATGTTATATTTTAACTTATGACCAGAGGCACACAAATTCACAAGAATCTGCTAAGCGTGAGACTGTAGGCCGAGCCGTTTATAATGTCAGTTTGAAAAATGACATGCAACATCATAAGATAAAAACAAGATGGTTGCATCGTTTTACTCAGGAGGAAGAAGAGAAAAACAAATATGAATTGCTGGAGTTTTTTCCATGTGATCCTAACCAAAACCTGAGATCACAAACAAGGCTCCAGTAATGGGAGAGAAATTTTACAGCTTCTTGCGGAATGAATGTTATGATAGCTTCAGAGGTCCAATAACCTCAACTGACTACATTGCTGGATTTGTTTCCTTGGCATCCCCACCTGAACCTCAACTGACTACCAAATAGTTAAAAAGTGGTGAATGGCTCATTCTTTGTAGCGTGGTGAATGTCTAGCAGAATTTTGTCATTATAATTATTTCAATAACATTTTTTTTGTTATGCAGTTCACTGTAAGCCATATATACACTCTGATGTCATGAAGTGAATGCAAATGCAAATTTGTCATCTAAATTTGTGCAGTTTTTGTCAGTTTTGTGCAACACGAATGCGGGATGAATTTTTGTTTGTGCCATCTGATGTTGTATTCATGTTAATGGTTTAAGCCCTTATAATGCCTTTTAAGATAACGGTTTAATAAATTGAAAAAAAATTATTTATACTTTGCCATATTAATCGCCATTTTCTATACTGTTGAAAATTTTAACGGCCATGTCCCAAGGTACATAACCAGTAAAAAATGTTGGTACAATGGATCTTTCTATGATATCAGTGGGAAGTTTAAACATATCTTGAGAAATGTAGTACACTGTTTGAATTTTTCGGTTAGGATTGATCCAATAGGCTGCAACATTAATGAACCAACAATACTAGCGACGCAGCAATTTTACAATATAAATCTTCGCAACACAAATAAATTACAATATGATTCACGTAGCGGCGATGCAACTCTCTTAAAAATGTAATTCTACATTACAATATGATTCACGTCCAGAGAATTTTGACTTTTATGAATGTGTAATCCAGAATTTATCCTTTGAATTTGGACTGTTGTGAATTTGACATGCAGAATTAATCCCCCTCCAGTCTCCTATGGACAGGAGGAGTTAGGCCAACAAATTGAGCTACAAGCCAAGGTAGTCACATCACCATTAACAATTACTCACATCACTCCTATCTGAGAAGTAATACTGACCAGCCACAGTAAATGTAGTTCTTGATTGAGGTAGGAAAGATAAATCTGCAACAATCTTCACAAAAATACAAGCAGATGAATTGGATATTTTATCACTGTGGGATTTTTAACCAGCCACAGTAAATGCAGTTCTTTGGTCCGAATTTGATTCTGATTGAGCTAAGAAAGATAGAAATTCAAGATTCTTCACAAAAAGACAAGTAGATGAATCATCATCCTTCCTGATGGGGAATAGTTTATCAGTATTTTATGGTGGTTTTATGGATCGTCCTAATACATCCTTTGTCACCATAGGTTATAAAAAAAAATTATTTGTAATTTTAGATGTCTTTTATTTTTTATATTTATGTAAAATATTTTTTGAATGTTTTAAAAATAATTTTTGTGATGTTAATTTCTTTTATTTTCCATATATATTTATGCAAAATAATTTTTAAATGTTTTTAAAATAATTTTTTGTAATGTTGATGTCTTTTATCTTCTATATATATTTATGTAAGATAATTTTTTAATGTTATTAAAATAATTTCTGTAATGTTATAAAAACATTTTTAATATATATTTTATTTGTTAATATATACTTAATAAATTTTATAATTTATTTAACTTTTCATATTAAATTGAATGATTCTATTTTTATAAAATAGAATAAATTCTTATTATTTTTTCTTTATTCAACTATGTTTAGCATAGATATTCACATTAACTTATTATAAATTTTTTTTGAATGTTATTAAAATAATTTCTGTAATGTTATAAAAACATTTTTAATATATATTTTATTTGTTAATATATACTTAATAATTTTTATAATTTATTTAACTTTTCATATTAAATTGAATGAATCTATTTTTATAAAATAGAATAAATTCTTATTATTTTTTCTTTATTAACTATGTTTAGCATAGATATTCACATTAACTTATTATTAAAAAAACGTGTCTTTTTTAAATGGTATTTTTGCGAAAATTTCATGTACTTTTTGGATTGTTAAAAAAATGAAAAGAATAAATTGAAATAAAGCTAAAAGGATTTTCTTTTTACTAAATTGATAATAATATTCATCATAGTTTTAATATATTAAAATTTTTCTTGCAAGGTTATGGTATGGTATAAAATAAACTCTTATACTATGTTTAAATTAATCTTATTTGTAAAAAAGAAATTAACATTGGTATGATATTTATAATCTTGTTATTCTTGGAAATTCTCTTTTATTATCTAACATAAATTAGTAGAAAAGTTAAAGAATAAGGTTTAAAATTTGATTTATCACATATTTATTGAGAGTAAATAATCAAATTATAAATTTGAAAAAAAACATAAATTATTAATTTGAAAAACATATAATGTTGTGTGGCAATATGGTTATACATTATGACACTCATGAAATGTTATGTCACATTTCAACAATACCCAAGATATAACATTTGATGTCCATTGCAACAATACCCAAAATATAACATTTGATGTCCATCATTGTAACATTCATCAAGGATGTCATATTCCGATGTTTACTATGGTCATTATGTTATTTATTAACGGTTATATTGCATTGTGACATTCATCCATGGTAAATTCCTTAATGGATTTATCGCATTGCAACATTCATTGATGCAACATTCATTGACACTTACGTTGGATTGAAACATTCCACCTTTGTACATTCCTTGATGGTTTTGTCGCATTGCGACATTCATCGAGAGTTATGTTGGATTTCGATGTTCGGAAGTTTAAACATATCTTGAGAAATGTAGTCCACTATTTGAATTTTTCGGTTAGGATTGATCCAATAGGCTGCAACGTTAATGAACCAACAATACCGGCGACGCAGCAATTTTACAATATAAATCTTTGCAACACAAATAAATTACAATATGATTCATGTAGCGGCGATGCAACTCTCTTAAAAATCTAATTCTACATTACAATATGATTCACGTCTGGAGAATTTTGACTTTTATGAATGTGTAATCCAGAATTTATCCTTTGAATTTGGACTGTTGTGAATTTGACATGCAGAATTAATCCCCCTCCAGTCTCCTATGGACAGGAGGAGTTAGGCCAACCAATTGAGCTACAAGCCAAGGTAGTCACATCACCATTAACAATTACTCACATCACTCCTATCTGAGAAGTAATACTGACCAACCACAGTAAATGTAGTTCTTGATTGAGGTAGGAAAGATAAAACTGCAACAATCTTCACAAAAATACAAGCAGATGAATTGGATATTTTATCACTGCGGGATTGTTAACCAGCCACAGTAAATGCAGTTCTTTGGTCCGAATTTGATTCTGATTGAGCTAAGAAAGATAGAAATTCAAGATTCTTCACAAAAAGACAAGTAGATGAATCATCATCCTTCCTGATGGGGAATAGTTTATCAGTATTTTATGGTGGTTTTATGGATCGTCCTAATACATCCTTTGTCACCATAGGTTATAAAAAAAAATTATTTGTAATTTTAGATGTCTTTTATTTTTTATATTTATGTAAAATATTTTTTGAATGTTTTAAAAATAATTTTTGTGATGTTGATTTCTTTTATTTTCCATATATATTTATGCAAAATATTTTTTAAATGTTTTTAAAATAATTTTTTGTAATGTTGATGTCTTTTATCTTCTATATATATTTATGTAAGATAATTTTTGAATTTTATTAAAATAATTTCTGTAATGTTATAAAAACATTTTTAATATATATTTTATTTGTTAATATATACTTAATAAATTTTATAATTTATTTAACTTTTCATATTAAATTGAATGATTCTATTTTTATAAAATAGAATAAATTCTTATTATTTTTTCTTTATTCAACTATGTTTAGCATAGATATTCACATTAACTTATTATAATTTTTTTTTGAATGTTATTAAAATAATTTCTGTAATGTTATAAAAACATTTTTAATATATATTTTATTTGTTAATATATACTTAATAATTTTTATAATTTATTTAACTTTTCATATTAAATTGAATGATTCTATTTTTATAAAATAGAATAAATTCTTATTATATTTTCTTTATTCAACTATGTTTAGCATAGATATTCACATTAACTTATTATTAAAAAAACGTGTCTTTTTTAAATGGTATTTTTGCGAAAATTTCATGTACTTTTTGGATTGTTAAAAAAATGAAAAGAATAAATTCAAATAAAGCCAAAAGGATTTTCTTTTTACTAAATTGATAATAATATTCATCATAGTTTTAATATATTAAAATTGTTCTTGCAAGGTTATGGTATGGTATAAAATAAACTCTTATACTATGTTTAAATTAACCTCATTTGTAAAAAAGAAATTAACAATGGTATGATATTTATAATCTTGTTATTCTTGGAAATTCTCTTTTATTATCTAACATAAATTAGTAGAAAAGTTAAAGAATAAGGTTTAAAATTTGATTTATCACATATTTATTGAGAGTAAATAATCAAATTATAAATTTGAAAAAAAACATAAATTATTAATTTGAAAAACATATAATGTTGTGTGGCAATATGGTTATACATTGTGACACTCGTGAAATGTTATGTCACATTTCAACAATACCCAAGATATAACATATGATGTCCATCACAACAATACCCAAAATATAACATTTGATGTCCATCGTTGTAACATTCATCAAGGATGTCATATTCCGATGTTTACTATGGTCATTATGTTATTTATTAACGGTTATATTGCATTGTGACATTCATCCATGGTAAATTCCTTAATGGATTTATCGCATTGCAACATTCATTCACGCAACATTCATTGACACTTACGTTGGATTGAAACATTCCACCTTTGTACATTCCTTGATGGTTTTGTCGCATTGCGACATTCATCGAGAGTTATGTTGGATTTCGATGTTCATAAAGGAATATATAGTTGTTTGACAAAATAAATAGTTTAAACCATCCACATTCTACATAGTAATATAGAATGTTATGTCGCATTCTGATGTTTATCAAGGTTTACGTTTGAGTGCGACGTTATCAAGGATTGTATGACATTACGATGTTAAGCTATGGTTTGTTACAATGTTTGGTTGGTATATATATGTCAACACAACCAAAGATGTGACACATTAATAATGCGATAGTGGGAGTTTAATAAGCGTTATGTTGCATTGTGACGTTTATCACAGGTTATAATTTGGACTATGGTGAAATAGATGCTAAAATATCTCTAGAAAATTATGCTTAAAGAATAAAAAAATACAAAACCATTTTATAATTTACCAAAATTAAATACAATATCAGCAATCCTATATCATTATTTAAGATTTATGGAATGCATAGCATCACAATTTATAAAGGTCCCAAGGTTCCATGGATCATTAAGAAAAAATAAAACTTAAATCATAATTAAGAAGTATCTCGAGTATAAAAGTAATATAATTTGGACTATGGTGAAAATAAAATATTAAAAACAGTTAAAAAATAATTGTTAAAAAGAGTAAAAGCAAAAGAGAAGGACTAATGGAGTCAAAATAAAGAAAAAATAGTTTAAATAGGATGCTATAGAATTATAAATAATAGAAAATAAAATGAAAGTAATAAAATGAGAGAATGATGGCAAAACTTAGGGTTGAGGAGGAAAAAAGATGGAAAAACATGTGCTCAAAAATATTTTCAAGAAACTTTCTAAGCTCATTGTAGTTTTGGCAAAAGAAATGGTTTAAACCATTTACATTCTACATAGTAATGTAGGATGTTATGTCACATTGTGATGTTTATCAAGGTTTACGTTTTACTGCGACGTTATCAAGGGTTATATCACATTATTTGTTAAGTCATTGTTTGTTACAGTGTTTGGTTCGTATATGTCAACACATCCAAATATGTGACACATTAATAATGTGATAGCGGGCGTTTAATAGGCATTATGTCGCATTGTGACATTTATCACAGGTTATGTTACATTAGCGAGATTCATGAAGGGTTATGTCACATTGTGATATTTGTCAAGGGTTTTGTCGCATTGCGATAATGCCCAAAAAGTGACACATTAATAATGTGATAGTGGGCGTTGAATAAGAGTAATGTCGCATGTGACGTTTATCACATGTTATGTTACATTAGCAGCGTTCATCAAGGGTTATGTCACATTGTAATATTTGTCAAGGGTTATGTCACATTGAGATAATGCCCAAGATGTTACACATTAATAATGTGATAGTGGGCATTTAATAGGTGTTATGTCACATTGTGACATTTATCACAGGTTATCTTACATTAGCGAAATTCATCAAGGGTTATGTCACATTGAGATAATGCCCAAGATGTGACACATTAATAATGTGTTTTTGGATGTTTAGAAATTTCTTGTTGCATTATCAACTATGGCCATGTGATTCACCAAAGTAAACCATGGTTAAGTATGACCAATGAACCACACCCATAACAACAATAATATTTTATTGTTACTTTAATTATAATATTTTAATTAAATACCATATTCATATTATAATATAATATAATTAATAATATTATAAGTATTTAACACTTTGACGTTATCAAGGGTTATATCACATTACGATGTTAACCCATTGTATGTTACAGTAAGTATTTATCACTTCGACGTTATCAAGGGTTATATCACATTACGATGTTAACCCATTGTATGTTACAGTGTTTGGATGGTATATGTCAACACAACCAAAGATGTGACACATTAATAATGTGATAGTGGGCATTTAATAAGCATTATGTCGTATTGTGACGTTTGTCACGGGTTATGTTACATTAGTGACATTCATCAAGGGTTATGTCACATTTTCTTATTTGTTAAGGGTTATGTTGCATTATGATGTTTATCAAGGTTTACGTTTCACTGTGATGTTATCGAGGGTTATATCACATTACGATGTTAAGCCATGGTTTGTTACAGTGTCTCGTTGGTATATGTCAACACAACCAAAGACGTGACCCATTAATAATGTGATAGTGGGCGTTAAATAAGCGTTATGTCGCATTGTGACGTTTATCACGGGTTATGTTATATTAGTGACATTTATCAAGGGTTATGTCACATTGTGTTATTTGTCAAGGGTTATGTCGCATTGTGTTGTTTATCAAGGTTTACGTTTCACTATGATGTTATTGAGGGTTATATCACATTACGACATTAAGCCATGGTTTGTTATAGTGGGAGTTTAATAGGCGTTATGTCGCATTGTGACGTTTATCATGGGTTAAGTTACATTGACGACATTCATCAATGGTTATGTCACATTTTGATATCTGTCAAGGGTTTTGTTGCATTGTGATTTTTATCGATGGTTATATCACATTACGACGTTAAGCCATGGTTTGTTACAGTGGGCGTTTAATAAGCCTTATGTCGCATTGTGACGTCTATCACAGGTTATGTTACATTAGCAACATTTATGAAGGGTTATGTCACATTGTGATATTTGTCAAGGGTTATGTCACATCGTCATATTTGTCAAGGGTTATGTCACATTGTGTTGTTTATCAATATTGACGTTTCACTATGATGTTATAAGCCATGGTTTGTTACAGTAGGCGTTTAATAAGCGTTATGTCGCATTGTGACGTTTATCACGGGTTATGTTACATTAGCAACATTCATCAAGGGTTATGTCACATTGTGATATTTGTCAATGGTTATGTCGCATTGTGATGTTTATGAAAGTTTACGTTTCACTGTGACGTTATCGAGGGTTATATCACATTACGATGTTGAGCCATGGTTTGTTACAGTGGGCGTTTAATAAGCCTTGTGTTGCATTGTGACGTTTATCACAGGTTATGTTATATTAGCAATATTTATGAAGGGTTATGTCACATTGTGATATTTTTCAAGGGTTATGTCACATTATCATATTTGTCAAGGGTTATGCATCGACATCCTCATCCTCATCCTCATCTTCATCGTCACCCTCATCCTCCTCCTCCTCATCACCCTCATCCTCATCATCATCAACCTCGATCCTCATCATCATCGTCATCACCCTCATCCTCATCATCATCATCATGGTCATCATCATCATCATCATCATCATCGTCATCATCATCATCATCATCATGGTCATCATCATCATCATCATCATCATCATCATCATCCTCATCATCATCATCATCATAGTCATCATCCTCCTCATCATCACCCTCATCCTCATCATCATCATCATCGTCGTCGTCGTCATCGTCGTCGTCGTCGTCGTCGTTGTCTTCATTGACACCCTCATCCTCAACATCATTAGCATCCTCCTCCTCATCATCATCATCATAATCCTCATCCTCCTCCTCCTCATCATCATCACCCTCATCCTCATCATCATCATCATAGTCATCATCCTCCTCATCATCACCCTCATCCTCATCAATCATCATCATGGTCATCATCATCATCATCATCATCATCACCCTCATCCTAATCATCATCATCATCATATTCATCATCCTCCTCATCATCACCATCATTGTTCATCATCATCTTCATCGTCACCCTCGTCCTCATCATCATCATCACCCTCATCCTCATCATCATCAACCTTGATGCTCATCAGCATCGTTCATCACCCTCATCCTCACCATCATCATCATCTTCATTGACACTCTCATCCTCCTCCTCCTCATCATCATCATCCTCATCATCATCATCACCCTCATCTTCATCATCATCAACCTCGATCCTCATCATCATCATTCATCACCCTCATCCTCACCATCATCATCATCCTCATTGACACCCTCATCCTCATCATCATCACCATCCTCATCATTATCATCATCATCATCATAATCCTCACCCTCATCCTCCTCCTCCTCCTCATCACCCTCAACCTCATCATCATCATCATGGTCATCATCATCATCATCATCATCATCATGGTCATCATCATCATCACCACTAGTTTGTTACAGTGGGTGTTTAATAAGCGTTATGTCGCATTGTGACGTTTATCATATGTTATGTTTCATTAGCGAAATTCATCAAGGTTTATGTCACATTGTGATATTTTTCAAGGGTTATTTCACATCCTCATCCTCATCCTCATCATCGTCATCGTCCTCATCATCATCTTCATCATCATCACCCTCATCCTCATCATCATCATCATCACCCTCATCCTAATCATCATCATCATGGTCATCATCATCATCATCATCATCATCATCATCATCACCCTCATCCTCATCACCACCACCATCATCCTCATTTTCATCATCATCATCATCATCATTATTACCCTCATCCTCATCAGCTTCATCATGGTCATCATCATCATCCTCATCATCATCATCGTCATCATCCTCATCCTCATCCTCATCATCATCATCGTCAACCTCATCACCATCATCAACCTCATCCTCATCATCATCATCATGGTCATCATCATCATCATCATCATCGTCACCCTCATCTTCCTTCTTCATCAGCTTCATCATGGTCATCATCATCATCGTCAACCTCATCATCATTATCACCCTCATCCTCCTCCTCCTCATCATTACCCTCATCCTCATCATCATCATCATGGTCATCATCCTCATCCTCATCCTCATCATCATCATTACCCTCATCCTCCTCCTCCTCCTCATCACCCTTATCCTCATCATCATCATCATCATCATCATCATGGTCATCATCATCATCATCATGGTCATCATCACCATCCTCATCATCCTCATCATCACCCTCATCCTCATCATCATCATCATCATCATCATCATATTCATCATCCTCTTGATCATCACCATCATTGTTCATCATCATCTTAAACATCACCCTCATTTTCATCATCATCATCACCCTCATCCTCATCATCATCAACCTCAATCCTCATTAGCATCATTCATCACCCTCATCCTCGCCATCATCATCATCTTCATCGACATCCTCATCGTCATCATCATCATCGTATTCATCATCCTCCTCATCATCACCATCATCCTCATCATCATCTTCATCGTCACCCTCATCATAACCCTCATCCTCATCATCATCAACCTCAATCCTCATCATCATCGTCATCACCCTCGTCCTCATCATCATCATCATGGTCATCATCATCATAATCATCATCGTCACCGTCGTCATCATCATCATGGTCATCATCATCATCATCTTCATCCTCATCCTCATCATCATCATCATAGTCATCATCCTCCTCATCATCACCCTCATCCTCATCCTCATCCTCATCGTCGTCATCGTCGTTGTCATCGTTGTTGTCTTCATCGACAACCTC
>LPNX011182176.1:10390-29305 GCA_001517045.1 Pseudotsuga menziesii | reverse complement strand
CGATATCGCATTGATATCTAGTTACTATTGTTCGACCTCCATATTTTCCTCTATTGCGTACCCTTCTTTAGTGGATTAGTTTTCTAGTCATTTAACTTGCACCAAAGTACTTTTGTTCTCCTAAATATACTGATTTAAGGAATTAATCACCTATATACTAAGGTTTTACCGGTGGTACCTTGGCCTTGAGCTCCTCACTGGTAAACAATACAATAATTATTAACAATTTTACAACACATTAAGGCATACAAGAGGGGCATTACATCCTCCCTCCCTTGAAATTAACACCGTCCTCGGTGTTCCAATTTCCAGCCAATTTTGTTGCTTCTTATGAGTCATCTTTCTTGCTTTGTCTGCATCGTTCTGATCTCTGTCGATCCTTCATGTTTCTTCTCAAGTTGTTATTGCTCGAGACGTGTAGTTTTCCTGCACAAGGTTTGGGTTTAGCCCCAAATTTCACTTAGAAAATCATGTTCAAGATTGTAATTCAATTCAAACAAGATCTATAGATCCCTTTTTTGCATTGCACTTTTCCAGGTTTTTTTTTTTTTCATAAGGTTGCACTTTCCATTACTTTATTTTCAAGTCATAAGTTTATTGTTTAGTTATTACTTATTTACAACCTTATAGTTTAATAATTTCTTTTATTTCTCCAGGTGATATCAAGGGTGCCATGATCGTCTTCATGCCCTTCAAATATCCCACTTTCCATGGTGGGGAGTTAGTGCGATGGCTGAGACCACGTTAAATCAGTCCAATCCACGCTATAGAGAGACTCATGGTTACTGAGGAATAAGGTCAACACCTCATTGCGCACCCCTCAGTTAATCCTCGTGAGTGACCGAGTCTGCGGCCTACCCTCACGGCAACATGCCTCTTGCAGGTAAAAGCCTCTCTCGCTTTTCAACCTACCACATGGAAAATATGTGCTAACCATACCGGTACGGAAGAAAGTACCCAAGCACGATCAGAGTGTGTAGAATCACTAAGGGCCTCCCAACCCCCTTCACACCTGATGAACCAAACTCTCTACAGCCACCATCCGCCTTTGCATTCTCTCATCTGTCCAACATTTGGGTAAAAATCCTCCCATATCCAAACCCTACCCTTTCATTTATATCGTTCATTTTTTAGATTTATGCATAATGTAAATTATTATTTTTATTTATTCTTATTTTGGATTCATTTTCGTTTTATTTCAACGGATCTTTTGTCATATGCATGCATTTATCCAATCTTCTAATTTAGGATTTCTTTATTTAACTATTCCTAAATTTCATTCCTAGATTTTTGCTTTTGATTTGCTATTTTTGTGTGTGCAATGCGTTAATATTTAGAATCTTCTTTTATTTTGTTTATCATGATTCCTTTTTATTTTTATTTCCTTGTTCGTATTTAGTATAAATTTTAATTTCGACCATTTGTAAAGCACACTCCTGGTGCTTAGCATGCTCCTTACTGTCATTGTCCCGATTCATCGATAACCACAAAATTTTCAAAAGAAATCAATTCATAATTTGCAGTGATTTTTTTTTTTTCATCATTCATGAGTTATATGACTCTGAAATTCATCAAGAAAAATTACTCCTTACTCCTTTTTCTGAGTAATTAGGCGTAACTTACATACATAGGCAGATTTATATACCATAATGTACTTCGATGTAGCAATGGCAATAATCTGAGCGAAGCCTCCTTATCTATGTCAAAAAATATTTTCTAACGGTCGGCTCCGACTGATAATGTTCCTGGCCTATCTTGCCATGTTAGCATCTAACATTATACAGCATTCATCAACTCATTTATTTTTAACATCAAATCCATATAAGCTCTTCAAATGCCAATCTTAACATCATCCAAGCAACAATAATGTTATCAAATGCTTAATGGTTTTTAATCACGAGATTACCAACAAGATCCTTCAATCTAGCACTAGAACCAATTCTAGGGTTCTTGCTAGAATATACAAATAGACATATGATAGCAATCCAACAAATAGTCTATTTGTCTACTAGATCAATACCCAAAAATGAAAATACCATCCATGGGCTAATCAAAACACAAGACAGTTCAAGATCAAAACTCAAATCCAAGCACAAGGACCCAATCCTAGAACATTCACAATATAAGAGCATGACTTTAGCAATTATGACGCTGGTAATTTTAACTATACAAAAACATTTCAGTAGGTACAACATCATTCACCAATACCCAAAATATCCCTAGCAAGATCAACATAGATAAAGAAGTACATTCGCCAATCTGTCTCTTTAAGGATTTTCAATGCTCAATCCAACAATGTCAGGATTCAGAAGAGATATTGTGGGACTTATATTTGTCACTTTAGTGAACAAGAAATATGTTTTTAAAACACAAAACTTTAATACCTCTATTACTGGATTTATTACCACAAAAATCATTATCAACTTCCAATCCTCCATTTTTCTACCAGGTGAAGAAATGTGTCAAACATTATTTAAGCATTAAATCATATCCTTAATATTCACATCACAAGGGAGGAGATTAAGTGTCAAAAGAAAAACTTACCAATAATTCAGATTTCAATTAATATAATTTCAGCAAACAAAATTAGAATTGATACCTGATTAAATCTGGAAGCCAAATAAGGATTACGATCTCAATACTCAACCACTAGGTCAATGGATTTCATATATCAGCAGCAATTTCAAATGTTATCCAGCAAATTTTAGTGGGCAATAAACTCAGATATGAAACAAATGATACGAATGTTGAATGCAAATTTGTTGGAGGATTCACGACATTCACTTTCAATGCGCGATGATTTAGATAACAAAGCAATTCTTCAATAGTGCTAATGCCCAAGGAGAATTACAAAGGGAACAACCTTTCAATGTAAAATACACCTAGTATAGATGTGTGACATGGTTGTCATCAAACCACCCAACCTGTTACAATGAGTGGATCATCCATATGCCTTTGTGGAATTTATTTGTTCATGTTTTCGCATGTAAACCCAAGTGTAAAGAGGTGCTTCAATGTTAGTATTCCTAACATTTATTTAATAAAGTTTGTACTCGTATAGACTTGACAGTACAACATATGCTTTTAGCATTGCTTAACCGATGCTTAAATCTTTTTACTATGCGTGATAGTTTTGCGGCTAATCTCGTACAGTTACTCCTAAGCAATCATCTTATCAGGTTTCCATTTTAATAGCTGCCTTGCTATCCTCAAGGGACTCAGGTGAGTTATGTATGTAGGTTATGTATCTATAACTATAATTCTCAACCTGATACCTCTACGAATTGGAGTATATTCTGATGAGCCACTTACATTTACAATTAATGAAACCCTAATCAAGTAGGGAGGACTTACAATCAATATTCAATCAGCATTAGCTCTTTAGGTAAATAGGTAACCCTTTTAATGCTATTTTCTAACAATATTATTTACTGTGTAACCTATCACAATTTTTTCCACACATATCAGTTCATTTACAACAAATTCAACTATGAATTTCAAATCCCACATTATTATTATAATAGGAACTACTATAGAACTTTCGACGACCATGAGTTTGACCAAGAAGACTTCTATACCTCTTTAAAGTCTATTGGGGAAACCCAAATAGAGACGAAGCAATCGTCTTAGCTAGTTGTAAACATATTCGTATGTGATCAAGGGAATAACCAGATACTTGTGTACTTACATGCTCAGGTCTCACATTGAGCTGACAAGGTATTGGGTCATCTTTGTTGTGATTTTCGGGCCAATGTTCCCTGCACAACTCCAAGATCAGTAGACATGTAGTTCCAAAATAAAACATGTAGGAGTGTTTGAGCTTAATTAGGCCCAAGTGTTTCAACTCGAGCTCTAATGCCATATGTAACGTCTCCTAAGGCCATTAACCCTTGTTACTTGAATATTTCTATTTCTTTACCTTTCATTTTCCTTTACCTACAAGAAATCTGTAAAATCAACCTACTGTTGTTCCTCTAGAGCCCAAACCTGTGAACTTGAGGTATCTGCAACCTCGATCATGATACAAAATCACAAATCCTATAATCTATCGTAAGCCTTTTTATACATACTCATCCCTCTACAATCCCTTAGATCTTTAGTTTTCTATGGAGGCTTTTGCCTTGTAGTTAAAGCATCATAAACCTTCAACTTCTAATCATAACTTCCTTATCTACATCCTGTATACAAAGCAATTATATAGAAATAGATATTCTTCTTAAATAGAGGAAAAGTTACCTGTAGTTTCAAACCCTTTCTCATAGGGTACCCAATAAATCTGAATAATGTCTTGTCACTTTCTTAACCGACAGCCCCTTACGTGGTTAAGATTACTAGTTCCATTTTATCTTTTAGTCGAAAGTTATCCAATGTCAAAGATGCTAGGCTACAGAGCTACCATCCTCTTGGAGCAGCGATATTACGTTTGGGAGATTATCTGTTATACATATACTCCTATTTATGAATTGTAAGGTGTATTCATTCCGTTCAGATCAATAACATATCTTGGTAATCTTTAGTTGAAATATGTTGTGGGCAATATATCAATGTGAGTTCAATTAAGTTCTTATGCATAATATTAAGCTGCATTCAAGCATTTCATCAGCATGGTGCTAGTACACAATCAATAAAACAACTCAAGTATTAACAACTGGCATTTATAGACACACGGACAACAAGTAAACATTTAGATAAACAACTCAAGTATTAAAAAGCTAGCAGGGTTACATCATTTATAGACACACAGACAAGAAGTAACCATTTCGAGAAAAACCAAAAGACACCGATCTATGTGGTTCACCCATACCCTTGGGCTACGTCCACCAAAACTTGCTGCATGTGTTTTATTAAGTCCAGCCAAAAGGATTACAATCTGCAACTTCAATGTTGCATACTTCTTACAATAACTTGCACAAGTGTAAAACTCCATTAAGGAAGAACTATGAGGCATGCTAAGGGAAGTGTCCCTGTAAGGGAATGGAAACCTTTATGCAAGGAAAAATTCTGTGTGCATTTATGTTTTAACACCTAACATAAGCCATACTTGTCTGGTTCTTAAGTAGACATCATAAATTCTATATTATTAAGGACACAAAACAACTGGTCCGGATGCAGGACTAGACTTTTAAACCACACCCCTATCCTTAAAATGCGAAAGGAGGTTGGCTCTAAGGAGTGCAGAATCCCCATACTTCGCACGGCTGATAAGTTAACTATGCTTGTCCTAAAAGAGTCCCCAAGGAATAAAAACAGTCCAAGCTATCTTCTGCGATAATCAGCCAAACAACATCCATGATCTTCACGTCTAGTTTTTGTGTTATTTCTAGAATAGTCCTCTCCTTATAATGGAAGGGATAGGAAATCAAAAGAAAATCCTTAAATCAAAGACTCGCCCCGGATTTAAATGCTCAGAGGAGAGAAACCTTAAAGTTTATCCCAATAGTGAGCGATTTCAATTCCTACAAATATCAAGATAGTTTCAAAAGGTTCTGAAGATTTGAATAGCCTATGCCGATCTTCAAATGCCTTTTTTCTTTCCCAAATCCAAACATTCAAAAGCTCATATTATCCAGTCAAAGTTTTTAGAAGCATTAATTAGAATTCCCACTAAGTGAAAATATTTGATCAAAGGTTCTGCTTTACCACTGCTAGATCAAACTCAAATTTTAAAGAACACATAGCATAACTAAGAACCTCGGATCTGCATCGCATTCCTCCAAGGATAAACGTATAGCGGGGTGGATCTTATTCAAATGACAGCTAGTGAAAATCAAAGGATCAAACAATATCCCAAAACGACGGTTATGGAGGCGAGCTGAGCCCGTAAAAAAATACAATTAAGAATTCTCTCGAAGAGATATCTCATCGTAGGTTTCACTAAGGACACTGGCGACTATGGAAAACCCATGCTGTCCCAGACATTCGTTGTATCCAATGGATATTAGAATAGGGACTGTCAAGGTAAAAGAACAACACACAGGCTTGACAATACCTATCACATTCACCTCGGATCAACTTGCCGAACCACAGACAGCGATTTTGCAAAAATTAAATAGTGAGAACCTAACCATTAAATAACTCGGAATGCATAAACTACTTTCTATTATTACCAGGGTGGCATCGCGTAGTTTTTTTTTTCTAAGCTGAAACAGGATCAGATCGCATATAGTATGCTGCGCTGTATATCAATCCTTAGATCCCTTCCCAAAATAAAAACAGAAATGGAATGGAGGCCGAGTGCATTGTCTTAACTTCTGTGCATAAGCCTAATTGGGCATCCACGATATGGTAGAATGGGGACGCATAGGACTCCATAGAGGGCGCAGGCTAGAAGCCAATCACTGGAGGAAACGTTTTCTTCTCTAAAGCATAGAGATCGAAGTCTGAGATGGTTACATCTGCAGAACTCGTGGATGGGGTTCTCTCCCCTTCCGCTGATATCCCCCTTTTTATTTCCAAATTTCTTGTCCCAAAAACAACCTAATTAACACTGTCCTAAAACAGTCGTTTCTCCTGACCTGTAATGCCCCCTCCATTAGTGGCTGTGAAAAATAGGGATTAACGTCCCCCATAACTTACGCTGGTAGCTAAACTGAAAACACTTCAGTGACTTTTGCCCAAAATAAAAAATGCTTCCTCAATCTATGCTGTCCGAAAATTTAATAGCAGAAAACCACAGTCCAGGTGGAGTTTCGTTGGCTATATATAATTTCCTTTTATAACAAAATAAAACCCTCTCATATATATACATTCCACCATTTTATAGAATATCTATTTAATCCATTTCTTCTTCCCTTGATGCACATGTGGTGTTCTGTAGCAACCTACATATTTATGCGTTTTGTTGGTGATAGCTTATAGATTATTAGACCTCATAATAAGATGAACTATGTATATGTATATATTTATTATAGCTTCACCATCCATTAGAGTCCCTACGTGACTGGTGTCACTTATGTAAACAATATGTAGTAAAATAAAACATGGTAGGTTCTTGTAATGTCCCTCCTATACACCCCTAAGCATATTGTAATTTCGAATATTATTGTATGAGGTCTTCTCAGTGAGGAGCTCAAGTGCCAAGGCAAACTAAACCCACAAGGGAAAAAATAAAAATGAACACAAACAGTTAAAAGAATCATAATAGACACTGTAATCTTACGGATTCTCATTATAACTCACATATAGTAGAAGAATATATGGAGTTAAGGCATACACAGATTCTCCGTATGACTCACAGATATTGGAAGAACTTATGAAGTTAAGACGTGTATATATATATATATATATATATACACCAATAGGCTTGTGTATTAATTATGATGAGGGAAAGCCTACGTTGGTAGGTCTGATGAGTAAAGTATAGGGTACTTATATTTTACCAAAAACCCCTTATAACCTCAACAACTGAAGTAATCCTTAATATAGGGTTATTACTTAGTGAAAAAAAAGGAGTAATAATATAATTGCCTATAACTTAGAAATGAGAGGATATTTTCACCTATTAAAGGAATATTTTTTCCTTCTATGTAAAGCAAGAGGAAATTTAGTACTTTCCACCACAAGATTTTCAAAGTGTGCAACGGACATATTTTATTTTAGCAAAATTGGTTGTCGAATGGAAATATGTCAGAAAAGACTATTAAGGGATTGGACGCATGTGCTGGAGACAATCCTTTTGACAGCTAGTTTGACGGAGACCTGCATTAGCAAAAGCAATGGCATATTTTCTGCCATGATTTTCAGGAAAGTTTGGCGCACTTCAGGGAGAGAGAGAGAATTGTTTTGGAGTAGGTTATTTAGTAGGTTACAAAAGGCGGAAGGGGGGGATGGGGAGTTCCCTCTCGAGTCTCACCAGATGGGGAAAACAACGCTGCTAAGAAGAATATGAACCGATCAAAGAGTGCAAAACGCCATGGGACTGGTGGTCCGTAGTATCTCGTGAGTTCTGGAAAATATAAGCGACTAAGGTACTCACTGGCAAAAGCCCCTTTGTATGTATTTTTGTTGTACTTAGTTACCTGAAGAAAATAGCTGTATGCATTGGGCTGTGATTTTCAGACGCATTTTCCCATAGATTACTACGTTGAGCTTGTAGGAGTGGGATTCGATTGGATACATGTTTTATTAATGCATGCTGGAGCCAAACCATGTCCCTCTTTGTCAAACAATTACCTGCTACCTACGTCCGACCCAGACCAGAACATTGTATTTTATGATGTATGCGTGTTAGATCTGTGATTTTGGGATCCAAGTCCTTGCTTCTATGTCTCATTATTTCTTGTTTCTTTGATCCGGCATGGAGACGTTCCTCCTATTTCCTTGTTGAATGCATTGTGTGTCTGCGTCTTGCTCAAAGGTTTGGAGATTTTATTCCATGCCTGCATTTATAACAGATCTGGAATATCCATCTTATATTCTGAGATTTGTTAAGAGGTTATTGATACATTGTAGGTCTGCGTCTTGCTCAAAGGTTTTGAGATTTTATTCCATGCCTGCATTTATAACAGATCTGGAATATCCATCTTATATTCTGCGATTTGTTAAGAGGTTGTTGATACATTGTGGGTCTGCGTCTTGCTCAAAGGTTTGGAGATTTCATTCCATGCCTGCATTTATAACAGATATGGAATATGCATCTTATATTCTGCGATTTGTTAAGAGGTTGTTGATACATTGTGGGTCTGCGTCTTGCTCAAAGGTTTGGATATTTCATTCCATGCTTGCATTTATATCAGATCTAGAATATGCATCTTATATCTGCAATTTGTTAAGAGGTTCTTGAGACATTGTGTGTCTGCGTCTTGCTCAAAGGTTTGGAGATTTCATTTTTATTCCTGCATTTATATCAGATCTGGAATATGCATCTTATATCTGCGATTTGTTAAGAGGTTGTTGATACATTGTGGGTCTCCGTCTTGCTCAAAGGTTTGGAGATTTCATTTTTATGCCTGCATTTATATCAGATCTGGAATATGCATCTTATATCTGCGATTTGTTAAGAGGTTGTTGAGACATTGTGTGTCTGCGTCTTGCTCAAAGGTTTGGAGATTTCATTCTATGCTTGCATTTATATCAGAACTGGAATATGCATCTTATATCTGTGATTTGTTAAGAGGTTGTTGAGACATTGTGTGTCTACGTCTTGCTCAAAGGTTTGGAGATTTCATTCTATGCCTGCATTTATATCAGATCTAGAATATGCATCTTATATCTGCGATTTGTTAAGAGGTTGTTGAGACATTGTGTGTTTGCGTCTTGCTCAAAGGTTTGGAGATTTCATTCTATGCTTGCATTTATATCAGATCTGGAATATGCATCTTATATCTGCAATTTGTTAAGAGGTTGTTGAGACATTGTGTGTCTGCGTCTTGCTAAAAGGTTTGGAGATTTCATTCTATGCCTGCATTTATATCAGATCTGGAATATGGATCTTATATCTGCGATTTGTTAAGAGGTTGTTGAGACATTGTGTGTCTGCCTCTTGCTAAAAGGTTTGGAGATTTCATTCTATGCCTGCATTTATATCAGATCTAGAATATGCATCTTATATCTACGATTTGTTAAGAGGTTGTTGAGACATTGTGTGTCTGCGTCTTGCTAAAAGGTTTGGAGATTTCATTCTATGCCTGCATTTATATCAGATCTGGAATATGCATCTTATATCTGTGATTTGTTAAGAGGTTGTTGAGACATTGTGTGTCTGCGTCTTGCTAAAAGATTTGGAGATTTCATTCTATGCCTGCATTTCTAACAGATCTGGAATATACATCTTGTGTTTGCGTTTGCTAAGAAACGGTAGATTGCATTGCATGCATGTATTTTTAAGAGATCTGGAAAATATATTTAAGTATCGGTGTTTTTTTTATAGACCTGTTATACCAATGAATCTTGTCCGAAACAGAGGATTGTATGCGTTTTGCTGGTATAGATACAGTGCATACGTAAATCCTGTCTGGGGTCTGATGGCTGTATGCATATTGCATAGGTATACATGACCTCGGCATAGTTCCAGATGCGCATTTAGAATTGTAAACTCGATTTGATATCCCTTTGCTTACGTTTCTAGATGTGGAGTTTCTACCACGTCTCCCTGAAGTATCTTTGAGTAACAAACGTTTACATACGATTCATATCTTGAATATTACTTTCTTCCACTTTCAGTTAACAACTCTTAGCCATGATTCCAAAATTATGGAATATATTTGTCGGTTACGTCTACCCAAATATGTTGAAATTAGAGGTAGCCTCTACTGTTGACCATGTTTAGTTTTAGATCGGCTACTCGTTGCCCCTTTCCCTATGTACGGGGGGGAGTTAGTTCTCCGCTTGTTTACATTGTAATACGAATATATAATGTCTGCATTTATATTTTATTTCATGAACATTGTTGTAATTACCCCTAGAGGGAATGTGCAGAGGTATATTGTTCTATAAAGAAATCCTTATGGATTCATTTCCGGAGAAAATACTCCCTAAGGGGGATCTGGTGAGGTTCAATAGAAAATGTTGGCAACAGGTCTGTTGCAGATTGTAACTTCTTAATGAAATGAATGTCGCAGGCATGTGACACCCTTTTGGTGGACGTAACCCCAAGGTTGGGGTGAACCATGTATATCTTTGTTCTGTCTTCTTTTCATGTGTCTAAATGTTTTCTTTTACCTTTTTCACATTTGTTTTATGTACCTATGATATATGAATGGATGAATGTTTTGTAACAATATGCTTTTGATGTGATTGGAAGTGTTTCTCAGTATGATTCATTACTTAGGAAATAAGCAGTGAGTAATCTGATATTGTTAGTCGAAAATGGCAGTGTTTTCTCCAATAAGTATACGTCTTTTTGTCTTCCACAATAAGCATACATCTTATACAAGAATTGAATTGGATACGTAATGCCATGTAAGAACTAAATTATGTTACAATCATACAACCAAATAAATCAAAGGAAAGTTATTACCCCATGCACAATGTTCGCTTTGCATGTGTTTGAAGAATTAGGGGGAATGAAGCCTGTTATGTTGCAGCAGTGACTTTTAAAATATGCCACTAACGGGATAGGCTCTTTTTGCAGTAATAACGAAATATAAATCTTACACTTTTCACACATAACCGCTTGGAGGTATGAGGGTTACATTACAGTTCTCTACTGAGTGGTCGAATGAGGACACATTAAGGTTGCTCCATTTAATGGTGGGTTTTTTTTCATCCCTCTAGCTCTTTAATATATGTACGGTTGGGATGAATCATGGATGATTCCCTTTTATAATAGAGTTCTCTTTTTATCATATATTTCATAAATAATTCCTTTCTGATCGAGCCCTAGGCCCGCATGTCCGCAATTTAAACAACTGCTAGTTACGTGTGCGAGAAAACTTATAATCGGCTTGAGTTCGAGGGTGGGGACAAGGGTTGGTTCCCTCGTCGATATCGCATTGATATCTAGTTACTATTGTTCGACCTCCATATTTTCGTCTATTGCGTACCCTTCTTTAGTGGATTATTTTTCTAGTCATTTAACTTGCACCAAAGTACTTTCGTTCTCCTAAATCTACTGATTTAAGGAATTAATCACCTATCTCCTAAGGTTTTACCGGTGGGGCCTTGGACTTGAGCTCCTCACTGGTAAACAATACAATAATTATTAACAATTTTACAACACATTAAGGCATACAAGAGGGGCATTACAATTTGAATCAATAAACAAATGGTGTTTCTTAGAAAGTCTTATTTTTTAAGAAATACAATAATTTCTTAGAATACGTGATGTTTAAAAAAAAAGGGACACTGAACTCTAAATCTTACCAATTGCATGCACAATGCATAAAAAGGTTCCATTATGTACAATGCTGATACTTTCTTGATTTCATTTATTAAATAAATGCCATTTTTAAAAATGAGGGGTGCTAAGATATTCCTCTTACCAAATGTGTGCACAATGTATAAAATGTGATATTCTATAGCATTTGAAAAAAAAATTTATTCCATTTATTAAATATATAACATTTCTAAAATAATCATGTTTTTCAAGAAACAAAGTAATTATTTTGTGAGTCATGATTTAAAAAAATGTGATATACGAATATATGTTCCTCTTACTAATCACATGAACAATGTGTAAAAAGGTGCGATCATGTAGAATGTGAATACTTTATTGATTCAATTGATTAAGTAAATGGTGTTTTTTAAAAATTCTTGTTTTTTTAGGAATAAAGTAATTTTTTAGACGTTGTGATATTTTAAAATCATAGGTACTACGCAATTGGTCTTACGAATAGTGTGTGCAACTTATAAAAATTTGTGATCAAGTATAATTTTCATACTTTGTTTATTCGACTTATTAATTAAATAGCGCTATTTAAAAACTAGTGTTTTTTAAGAATTAAAGTATGGTTTTTAGAAGTCATGATTTTTTAAAATGAAGGGTACTAAACTATTCATCTTACCAATTTTGTGCCATAACATTCTACCCTATACTATATTGTATAATTCTTAACAAAAAGTAAAAATATTCCTAGAATATTTAGGATGTTAGGTATAACATTTTGCTCGTAACTTGGAATTGGGCATACTTTACACCATTGGAAAGACCATGAAATTCACTACCACTTTGTTGTTTGGAGTGTTTCCTTATTCCTTACTGTTTTCTTTGTGGCAGGCATTTTAGCAACAAACATGTTTGCAAGACCTTTCCAATCATCTAAAGTCCACCCAATTTCGAGTAACGAGCAAAAAGTTATGCCCAAAATATGAAAGATTCCTAGAATATTCTGCTCTTTTTTCAAATAGGAGACATTTTGTGAAAAATAAAACCTTATGGTGCAATGTAAAAAAAGGTGTGATTATGTATAAAATTACATACCTTATTTATTTGATTTATTAAACAAATGGGGTTTTTAAAAAAGATGTGTTTTTTAAGAAATAAAGTAATTGTTTTAGAAATTGTGATTTAAAAAAAAATGAGTGATAGTAATTCATTCTTGCCAAAAATTAAGTGCACAACCTATCAAAAGGTGTGATAATGTAGAATGTACATGCTTTGGTTTGATAATGTAGAATGTACATGCTTTGCTGATTTGATTTATTAAACAAATGGTTTTTTTTTAAAGTATCATTTTTAAAGAGGTAAAGAAATGGTTTTCAGAGTCATGATTTTTAAAAAGGTGTATTAAGATTTCAAAGGTGCTATTAGGCAGAATGTGCATACTTTATTTATTTGATTTATTAAAGAAATGTTATTTTTTTAAATCATGTTTTTTAAGAAAAAAAGTAATGTTTTTAGAAGTTGTGATTTTTAAAATAAGTGGTACTAAGCTCTTCATGTTTAAAATTTTGTGCAAAATGTATTTAAAGGATTTATTATATATGAATGTGCATACTTTGTTAAGTTGATTTAATAAACAAATGTAGTTTGATAAAAAGTCATGATTTTCGAAAAGAACAGAATTTTCCATAGAAAACGTGATTTAAAAAAAAGGGGTAGTAATATGTTACTTACACCAATTGTGAGCGCAATCTATAAAAATGTGCAATCGTGTAGTTTTCATACTTGGTCGAGATTTATAAACAAATGTGTTGTTCAAAAAGTCATGTTTAAAAAAAAAAAAAAATATTTCTGAAGTCATGCTTTTAAAAAACAGGGGTAATATGTTTGTTTCTCTTTCCAATCACATATGGCATCTATAAAACTGTGCGATCATGTAGAATGTGCAAAACAAATTTATTCGATTTATTAAACAAATGACATTGTTTTTTCAAAGTATTGTTTTTAAGAAATAAAGTGGCTTTTTTCAAAAATTGCATTTTTTTAAAACAAGGCACACCAAGCTCTTTCTCTTAGCAATCTCATGCACAATAGATAAAAATGTACCATTATATAGAATCTACAGTCTTTGTTGATTCTATTTATTAAGTAAATGATGTTTTTTAAATGTCTTGTTTTTCAAGAAATAAGTCTTTTTAGAGGACATAGTTTTTAAAAACAAGGGTTACAAAGTTATTTATATTATACCAATTGCATGAACAATGTATAAAAACGTGTGGTCATGTACAATTTTGATACTATGTGGATTTGATTTATTAAATAAATGGTGTTTTTGAAAGTCATCTCTTTTAAGAGATAAAATATCTTTTTAGAAGTCGTAAATTTTAAAGATGAGGGGTGCCAAACTATTTCTCTTATGAATTTTATCCACAAACTATAAAAATCTATGATTAAGTAGAAAGTCCATACTTTGTTTATTCCAATTATTAAAGAAACGCGTTTTTTAAAACGTCCTTGTTCTTAAAAAATAAACTAATTTTTTTTAAAAGTTGTGATTTTTGAAAATCCGGGGTACTAATCTCTTCCTCTTAGAAACTTTCTATCCAATGTATGAAAATGAATGATTATGTATAGTGTGCATACTTTTTTTATTTAATAGATTAAAGAACTAGCATTTTTTTACATCTCTTGTTTTTGACAGATAAAGTAATTTATAAGTCCTTCTTTTAGAAAATGAGTGGTAGTAAGTTATTTAACTTACCTATTGTGTACACAACCTATTAAAGGGTGTGATAATGTATAATTCACAAAGCTTGTTTATTTGATTTATTAAACAAATGGTGTTTTTTAAAAGCTCTTGTTTTTAAAGAAATAATAAAAAAAATTTACAAGTCATGACTTTTAAAAACATGGGGTACTAAACTCTTCCTCTTATCAATTATGTGCATAATGTATAGGAAGGTGTGATTGTGTAGAATGTGCATACTCTTTTTATTTGATTTATTAAAGAAATGCCATTTTTTTTTAAATTGTGTTTTTAAGAAATAAAGTATTTTCTTTAAACATGATTTTACAAAAACAAAGGTACTAAGATATTCCTCACACCAATTGTGTAAACAATGTATAAAAAGGTGCATACATGCTGAATGTGTATATTCTTTTTATTCAAATTGTTAAACAAGTGTCATTTTTTTAAAAGTTGTGTTTAAAACAAATAGAAGTTGAGATTTTTTAAAACAAGGGGTGCTAATACATTCCTCTTACCAATTGTCTGTGCAACATATAAAAATGTGCAATGATGTAGAATCTTATAACTTTGCTTAATCGATTTAGTAAACAAAATTCATTTCTTAAAAAGTCTTTTTNCTTACCAATTGTCTGTGCAACATATAAAAATGTGCAATGATGTAGAATCTTATAACTTTGCTTAATCGATTTAGTAAACAAAATTCATTTCTTAAAAAGTCTTTTTTTTAAGTAATAAACTAATTTGTTTAGAAGTCGTGATTTTTCAAAACGATGGGTACTAGGTTGTTCCTTTTAACAATAAGATGCAGAATGCATAAAATGTGGAATTATGTAAAATTTGCACACTTTTTCTCTTCGATTGATTAAACAAATGCATTTTTTAAGTCATGTTTTGTAATAAAGAAAGGAAAAATTCTTAAGTCAATATATTTAGNGTCGTGATTTTTCAAAACGATGGGTACTAGGTTGTTCCTTTTAACAATAAGATGCAGAATGCATAAAATGTGGAATTATGTAAAATTTGCACACTTTTTCTCTTTGATTGATTAAACAAATGCATTTTTTAAGTCATGTTTTGTAATAAAGAAAGGAAAAATTCTTAAGTCAATATATTTACAAACAAGGGGTAATAAGCTCTTCCTTATACAAATTGCATAATAAATGTATAAAACTATCTAATTATGAAGAATGTGCATACTTTGTTGATTCAAATTATCAAACAAATTGTGTTTGTTTAAAAGTCTTGTTTTGAAGAAGCAAATAATTTTTTTAGAGAACACGATTTCTAAAAATGAGGGGTACAAAGCTCTTCCTCTTGACAGTTGCATGGACAACCTATAAAATTGTGTGATCATGTATAAGGTGCATATTTTCTTAATTTGAATCAATAAACAAATGTTATTTTTTAGAAAGTCCTTTTTTTAATAAATAAAGAAATTTGTTAGAATACATTATTTTTAAAAAGGGACACTATACACTAACACTTACCAATTGCATGCGTAATGTATAAAAAGGTTCCATTATGTAAAATGTGGATACTTTCTTGATTCAATTTATTAAATAAATAACATTTTAGAAAATGTCATTTTTAAAAACAAGGGTTGTTGAGATATTCCTATTACAAACTGTGTCCACAATTCATAAAGAGGTGAGATTGCATAGGANACACTTACCAATTGCATGCGTAATGTATAAAAAGGTTCCATTATGTAAAATGTGGATACTTTCTTGATTCAATTTATTAAATAAATAACATTTTAGAAAATGTCATTTTTTAAAACAAGGGTTGTTGAGATATTCCTATTACAAACTGTGTCCACAATTCATAAAGAGGTGAGATTGCATAGCATGTGCAAAATTTGTGTACTCCATTTATTAAATACATAGCATTTTTTTAAAAATCAGGTCTTTTAAGAAATAAATTAATTGTTTTATGAGTCATTATTTTAAAAAATGAGGGATAGTAATATATTCCTCTTACTAATTGCATGGCAATGTATAAAAAGGTTTGATCATGTAGAATGTGAATACTTTGTTGATTTAATTTATGAAATAAATGATGTTTTTTAAAAATTCATGTTTTTTTTTAATTAAGTAAGTTGTTTAGATGTTGTGATTTTTTAAAATGAGGAGTACTATACTATTCCTCTTACCAATTCTGTGCGCAACCTATGAAAATATGTGATCAAGTATAACTTTCATACTTTGTTTATTCAAGTTATTAATTAAATGGTGCTATTTAAAAACATGTGATTTTTAAGAATTAAAGAATTTGTTTTAGAAGTNTATGTGATCAAGTATAACTTTCATACTTTGTTTATTCAACTTATTAATTAAATGGTGCTATTTAAAAACATGTGATTTTTAAGAATTAAAGAATTTGTTTTAAAAGTCATGATTTTTAAAAATGAGGCGTACCAAACTATTCCACTTACCAATCTTTTGCAAAAAGTACAAAAAGGTGTGATTATGTATAAAATTGCATACTTTGTTTATTTGATTTATTAAACAAATGGAGGTTTTAAAAAACATNTATTCCACTTACCAATCTTTTGCAAAAAGTACAAAAAGGTGTGATTATGTATAAAATTGCATACTTTGTTTATTTGATTTATTAAACAAATGGAGGTTTTAAAAAATATGTGGTTTTTAAGAAATAAAGTAATTGTTTTAGAAATCATGATTTTTAAAAAATGAGTGATAGTAAAATATTGCTTCTAACAATTCATTGCACAACCTATAAAAAGGTGTGATAAATATTACTTATTTGATTTATTAAACAAATAGTGATTTTTAAAGTCTTGTTTTTAAAAATATAAAGTAATGTTTTTCAAAGTCATGATTTTTAAAAAGAAGGGGTACTCACATATTCCTCTTACCATCTATGTGCATACCTTTTTTTATTTGATTTATTAAAAAATGAATGTTTTTAAAGTTTTTATTTTAAGAAGATAAAGTAATGTTTTTCAAAGTCATGATTTCTAAAAAGAAGGGGTATTTAAAAACTTAACTTTTTAAAAAACTCTAGCTTTTAACAAATAATGTAATTTATTTGGAAGTCCTACTTTTTAAAAATGAGTGGTAGTAATTTGTTTTTCTTACCAATTGTGTGCACAACCTTTAAAAGTGTTTGATAATGTAGAATGCACAAACTTGGTTTATTTAAGTTATTAAACAAATGGTGTTTTTTAAAAGGTTTTGTTTTTTAGGAAATAATGTAATTTATTGACAAGTCATGACTTTTAAAAAGGGGGATTACTAAACTCTTCCTCTTACCAATTGTGTGCACAATGTATACAAAGCTGTGATTATGTAGAATGTGCATAATCTGTTTATTTGATTGATTAAAGAAATGTCATTTTTTTTTTAATTTGTGTTTTTTAAGAAATAAAGAATTAAAAGAAAACATGATCTTAGAAAAACAATGGTACTAAGATATTCCTCACACTAATTATGTGCAGAATATATAAAAAGGTGTTCATTCAAATTGTTAAACAATGCCATTTTTTAAAATTCATGTTTAAAACAAGGGGTACTAATATATTAGTTTTACCAATTGTGTGTGCAACCTATGAAAATTTGCAATCATGTAGAATCTTCTTATTTTTTTTTATTCAATTTAGTAAACAAATGGCATTTGTTAAAAAGCCTTTTTTTAGGAAAAAAACTAATTTGTTTAGAAGTTGCGCTTTTTAAAAATGATGGCTACTAAGTTGTTCCTTTTAACAGTAGCATGCACAACGCATAAAAGGTGGAATTATGTAAAATGTGCATACTTTTTCTTTTTCTTTGCTTAAACAAATGCATTTTTTCAAGTCATGTTTTTAAGAAAGAAAGGATAAAATATTAAGTAATGATTTTTATAAACAAGGGGTACTAATATCTTCATCATACAAATTTTGTGTGCAATGTATAAAACTATTCGATTATGAAGAATGTGCATACATTATTGATTCAAATTATTACACAAATGGTGTTTTTTTAAAATGTATTGTTTTGAAGAAGTAAAGATTTTTTTTAGAGAACGTGATTTATAAAAATGAGGGGTACAAAGCTATTCCTCTTGAAAATTGCATGCATCACCTATAAAATTGTGTGATCATGTCTAAGGTGCACACTTTGTTGATTTGAATCAGTAAACAAATGGTGTTTCTTAGAAAGTCTTTTTTTTTAAGAAATACAATAATTTCTTAGAATACGTGGTTTTTAAAAAGAAGGGACACTGAACTCTAAATCTTACCAATTGCATGCACAATGCATAAAAAGGTTCCATTATGTACAATGCAAATACTTTCTTCATTTCATTTATTAAATAAACGCCATTCTAGAAAATGCCATTTTAAAAAATCAGGGGTGCTAACATCTTCCTCTTACCAAATGTGTGCACAATGTATAAAATGTGGTAT